>JAOTAV010084682.1:0-12080 GCA_026546445.1 Cyclargus thomasi | reverse complement strand
TATCTGAAATAATCTCGAAGCACTACAACATCAAAAGTAAAAGCTACTAGTTTACATTTTCCCGGGATAAAAAGTATTCTATATGTTGCCCGGACCTAATAGTTATAAAAAAAGATTTCAAATCCCTCCAGTAGTTCCCGAGATAAGCGCGTACAAACAGACAAACTTTTTTTTGTCGATATGTGTTCTATTACAGCAGGGGACCTGAAAAGGTCACTTAGCAATATTGTAATTTTTCTCGCAAATAAGTACTAATTTTGCAAAACACTTATTTATCAATTTATTTATATTGAATTTTAAGTAACTGTTTAATCAAAACTTCTAACAAAATGCACTAAAATAAATTGCAGAACAATTCCCTTGCAATATTACTATTACGACCTTTTTAGACCTTCAGGGCTAAAAAGGTCTTAGCAATATTGCTTGGAGCTATTCATTTTGTTATTTTTCTTACAAAAAGCTACTTATTTTGCAAAACAGTAATTTCACAATCAATTTAAATTGATGACGAAGCAACTATTTGATAAAAAATATTTCTTATTACAACAAAATCTACTAAAATGAATACAGAGTAATTCGTTTGCAATGTTGCTAGTACGACCCTTTTAAGCCTGCTGTTCGTTGGCATCCCAGCACCCCCACATTGACTATTTTGTAAAAATATTAAACGTACAGATACTACAATTTTATTGTTTTATTATATGTATAGATTTTTTAATTACTGCTCGTCGCCTTTTGGTCGTAGCGAGATGTTATGTAGCATAAAGCTTTCTTAAACAAATGCTCTGACCAACACACAAAAGAATTTTTTTCTTTCCGCCCAGTAGTTACTAAGAATAGCGCGTTCAAACAGAGAAACAAACTCTTCAGTTTTATATTTTTAGTGTCTAGATGACTTAGATAATGTTGGAAATAGATATATATTATAAATCTTTTGAAAATACTGTTGTACGACCCGATCTTTCCAGAGACGCGGACGTTGAAAATTATTGCCTAAACTAAGACTTCAAAGTCTTAGATTGTAACGTTGACTTGAATATTCATGATCAAAATAACTGTATATATTTTATGCCTTATGTCACCGGTATTAAAAACCAGCCGAAAGTAAATTAAACGTGAATGGTGTATTCGGCGAACGTGAGCAGAATCTCAAGTTTGAATCACAACGTTAATACCTGTATCACCCTGTATTAGTGAGTCAACTTTGATCATATTTCGACCCCATAGAAATTAATCAAAATATTATCAAAGTTAATTATAATATATTTAATTCTTGTATGCGTGTGTTTGTCACAGAACTCCTACGAAAAGATTGGACCGATTTCGTGATGTCATTTTTTGGGTTTTTTCTATGGAGAGAAAGAGAATGGTTTGGATTCACAATCCAAGACCGGCAGAACAACATAAATTGGATCTGCTAAAAAAATTATAAATAGCATTTGCCGGCGGCTTCGACCGCGATGAATTCCAAAATCGTGTAAAATACGAATATGTTCTAGTAAACTTCCTTTAGAAACATCATGTTTTTCCAAGATTTTTTCCTGTTTTACCGCTTATACTCGTACATCTATCCACAACTTTATTTGATAGATATTGTAAGGAGAATCTGTTGAAAAAGTATGCGAATAGCCTAACTGAAACTTTATCAGTAATCTCTGCATCCTTTTTAACCAAGCCTGTGCCAAAAATCACATCAATTGGTTGCTTTGCTTAGGAGTAAAGGAAGGACAAACAAATAAACAAACACATTTATACTAGTGGGTGATTTTCCCAAATCGCGTTTTTACGCGGTGAAGCTCAAAATCATCTTTTTTTCTAAAGATATAGTTTTAATTTTTGGTTTAATAAGTAAACCATAATGTCTTTATTATGACCCTGTAACATTTTTTTAAAAATAATTATCATTTTCTTAGATGAAAATATATGCGATTTCTAATTTTGGTGGCTTGTCCTCAAACTATTTTGTCAAAAGCAAGATCAATTAACTGTAAGCTTGATGTTGGGTTACATTTTTATATATCTATGCAGTCGTTCTATATAAGTGACTTTTCACAATATACCAATTTTACTGCATTAAGTACTGTAGTTAAGTTTTAAAGACACAATTTAGTACTGCCATCGAGAATTTTCTAATTTTGATGTCATATAAAAATCGTTGTTTTAAATATATTTGATACGTAAGGCATAAAAAATACATCACCCCCAGATTCTAGCTCCACGCTAATGTACTCACAACTCACACCAAGTTATGTGAAAAAAACCATGTCCACCAAAACTACCAAAATTAGAAAAAAAGGCTAATTGTTGAAATCCACTCCACTACTACCTATGTTAATTTTTTTTTTAACAAATCATCTGTGTTCCAAATGCTAGGTTATAAATATTTAAGCATTAAACGTCTCGACTCGAGTCTAAGTAAAAAGGCTTAACCTAGGTCCTAAGTGCACCCATTAGAATTACTGACTGGTCCCTTCGAGAATCTTAAGCGATTTATGTCGCTTGAAAATAGCTTCTTTTCCACGATCTACTTTAAGTTTTCCGTAACAATTTCTTAATACGTATATTTACGCGTCTAAACTCGCACGAATTTTTCGTGGAAAACTTCCCGATATTTTATCAGTTAGGCGTTGGTTTATCATTTACGTATTTGTTCCAGAAGATATGTTTAGTCTCGTGTCCTAGTTTCTAGCTACAACTCGATCTTCAGGTAATTTTTAAGGTTTTGACATTTGAAACAACAAAATGAAACCAAACGAGATGTGACGATGCATAAAAATAAATAGAATTTATACACCATCGACAATATTAAGGGTTAAACATGGGCAAGAGAGGTAAGTTTAACATATTATAAGTATGTCAAAACGTTAACCAAATTAGCCAAAAAAATATATGATATAGAATGATCTTTATTCTTTCATTGCTAGTTAGGACTTTTTCCTTAAACTTACTATTTTTTGTAAAAAACTGTATAAACTACAAAACTAACCGGTTAAGATTAACGATTTTTTGTTTATACAATACAATATAATTTTCTCGTTTCTTGTTTTTATTAATTGTATTAATTATTTTCTAAAGGTTCGATTAAGAATTATTTTCGAAAGGTTAAAGTATTCCTCCTTAAGGTTCGAGTAGACTTAGGCGCAGCGTGCCGGGGCGGGCCGGGGCTCAGCGCAGTGCAAAATGCGTTATGGCATACTGTTGACAGGCCGGGTCTCATCGCATTGATGGATTTCAACGCTCACTGTGCCGCAGCGTGCCGGACTTTGATTTTGAGACTTGCCGAGCAGTGTTGCCAACAGCGCTGGCTCTAATGTGACCGTTTCACAAGCATGAAGGAGCCTAAAGCCGACTTTAAGCTGTAGACTGTAGTAGCTCAAACACCAAAATATCGACATGAATAAAATAACGTTATGTTGTTTTTTGTTATAATCAATTTATTTACAACTAGACGGTGCCGCAACTTCGTTGCGCCAAAAATCGTTTATGACCGGGGAACCAGGATAAAAAGTATTAGCTTTGACCACACATCGACGCAGCGTGCATGCCTACTAGGGTGTGTAACATAAACTTTCTTTAGAGTAGCCGAATTGGCGACCTTTCAGATTTTTCCGTCGCCGATTCACGTTCTGAGTAGTCTAAATGGCGAAAAATTGCCTACGTTGGCAACACTATTGCCGGGGCGTTTCGCGGTGACGAAAATCCGCCGCGCTATTATATAGCACACGGTTGACGGTGGCGTCGGGTCTTGCCGGGGCGCGTCGCATTGACGGAAAGCCGTCGCGCAAATATTCGTCGCGGTGAGGCTCGACACGCTCCGTCAACGTGTGCGATAGCTGCATCCGCTTCCATACAATTTGTATAGATGCGGATTTATCCGCTGAGACCCGCCCCGGCACGCTGCGCTCAAGTCTGTTTGTACCTTAAAAGTGGAACTACAAGTTTTACTACAATTACTTGCACTTTTATTATTTCTGTGCTACAACTACATCGTACAGTACGTCATTTTATCAGGCAATGTTAATTAAATGTTTACTGTCAGCTGTCGGCGGGGTTTGTGATTAAGCGACCAAATTACGAAGGTCTCCCATCTGCCAAACTATATAACCAATCAACTCATAATAGTTCAGTAGCGAAAGACCGTCCATGCGAAAAATTCTTCCATGATCACCGCTTTTAATTTTTCGGCAATTTTTTTTAAAGCGATCAGACGCGACTTGAACGCAACTGACAGCCACGATCTAGATAATAATTTTACATTGAAGTGTGCAAACTATAAGGCGTAAGTCGCGGACGTTTTGCACGGGCTGTTAGCCGCGTCTGACGTCAGTCGCGGACGTTTTTGTATGGACTGTCAGCCGCGCCCGATCAGTTTGTTTTCAGCTTTAAATTTTAATTTACAGTTCTCTTGAAGCCGTTCAGACGTCTGACCTTCATGAGCTGCACTCCTCCCTCCCTCCCACAACCCCCTGCCCACCCCCGCGTACCTCTTATACCTGGAACGTGTAACTTTGCTCAAACTTTATATTTTACGGCCAACCTGTCTCTCTTGTTAGCGAGTCTATTATGGACTTTATTTAACTGTTTCGGTGGCCTTTCAGTTCTCTGGAATGTTTACAGTTTTGCACCTTGTAAACCATATTACCATGGCAAAAAGTAGATTTATCCTCTGCTGTGGTCTATATCTGTTGCAATCAGTAACAGAATAAAGCCTTTTAAATTATTATCATTATTCGCAGTCATAGATACTCAACTTTCCGACATTTAGATTAAAATTAATTAAACTTATGTAGCCAGTTTTCTTGAAGGTATGTTAGTATTCATTAAGCAAATGATATAAGTATTCTTTTAACTTTTTAAATCACCCATACCGTGATGATTGCAATTTACAGGTTAAAGGAGTTTAGGGCTAATATATTTTATGTATTTTCCACATTTTGCAAAATAACTCCAGAATATGAACAAGAATTCGATTGCAGCAACTTTTCTACTTCAGTACTTACAGTTCACTCTTTAGAACGGATTATTTATACCTAATGCCCTGAGGTTGGCGTGAAAGCAAGATTTACATCAAGTGTAAAGCTTCAAGGGCGAGGAATTGTCCTTTTCAATTCATTTTATGGCTCCCTCGAAGGTCCAGGCGAGGTCACTTGGGATCTAGAAAAGCGACTTTGTCCAGTCATAAAATTTCTGGAGTCTTAGCATTATTTAAAACTGCAAATTCGACACTCGTTTTATAAAATGGAATTCTGTTCTAAGTTCTAACTATATCTGACGCAAAAGTGTTTTTTTTTTTGAATAAGTTGAAAGTTGAGTTTGAGTGAATTGTTTGTTTGCAAATATATTGTAATTATTATAGTGTAGCAATTTAATGACTATCATAATTTTTATTGTTGATAATGGTGACATATTATGACGACCTCTGTTGCTTAGTTGGAAAGAGCTCTGGTCGCTCAAGCGGGGGGCCGCGGGTTCGAATCCCGCTGACGGAGCAAAAAGTTTTTCAATGTTCCTGGGTCTTGCATGTGTATATATATATTATGTGTATCATATAATAAAAATATAAGATATGTGTATAGTATTACGGAATAATATTTATTTCCGTTGATTGGTACCTGTAAAACAAGTCCCATGGGTACTTAGCACGAGGGGCCAGACCGACGTGGTGTGAAGCGTCCAGGCACTCATAGTTCATTCTTACAAAAATATTTACCTCTAAGCGTCGTATTTATAAGTTAATTTATGAGTTAAATATGTCGTTATATCTGTACTTTTATCGTTAGTAGCATCTTAATTAATAATTATCTATAATTAACACTCTAATTAAACTCTTGATAATAAAATAAGTGAGATGCTTTGCAGGCCTGTAGCATTCAAATAGTAATTTTTATTCGACTGCCTTAAAAGGAGAGTAATGTTTATCGGGGATTTGTATTTATATGGATTGTCTCCTACAATCTGTATTACTTGACACCCTCGCAAGGATATTCACGTTTTATGCAATTTACATTTTCACGCAAGCGAAGCCGCGAGAAGAAGTTAGCTAGGCAAACAAAAATCAAAATGGTGGATAGGGCTTTAAATCGATATTTAATATTTAGATGTTTATTATACTTTCTTCGTTTTAGCCGTGTCATTTTGCCTTAAGAATCCCGGAGCCAAGGCAAGGCAAGGCCTTATGTACGTGGTGCTGTAGCTCCTTCTCCAACTCGATGTATTATATAGTCTGGAAACTACCAAAAACTATATTATATCGTTGCGTCCTCCGAATAATGTTGCTAGTCAAAATAAATGCTGGGTTCAACCATTTCACTAACAGTAGCCAGACTGTAGTTTCGAGTTCGGACAAAAGTGATTCTGTTACTTTCCTCTAACAAAGATTTAACACGATTATTATTCGCTTAGGACCCCTAAGTTAAACCTGGTTAAACTTAGTTCATTGATTGAAACGGTTTATAACTTTATGAATGGATTAATAGTCAAGTGTTCAAACTTCGTCTATTGTTGTTGGCTATTATAATTTCATCGCAAAATGGCCGCCAGTTACTACAGGGTGTAGCAAAAAGCAGTGATGATTTAGGGTGTGTATAAGACCCCTATGTACAGTAACTTTTTAACTGACTCCAAAAACGAGGAAGCTCTATGCCCCGCTGTTCATGTCAACAGAATAAAAACATTTCATGGAAACCGTACATTTGACTTGGTTGCGCCTAGGGTTGCCAGGTCGCTAAGTCCATTAGCAGGACAGACAGTTTGGCCATCTGGCTAAACGAACATCCTATATTAATAAGGATTTTGTCTTAGTATCAACTCGCGGCGACGGCGAGGCAGGGAACTGTAAAAAGCCTTACAAAAGCCGGACAAGACGGACACCGTTTATTTTGGCCGGATATGCAATCAAAAAGCCTATGTCCGGCATTATCCGGACGCCTGGCAACGCTAGTTGCGCCGGTGTCACGCTGGTTACTCTTTACCTTAGTCTTTTCTAAGATAAATATAAGGTTTCAACTTTCATCGAATTCGGTGTAATAGTTTCAGCGCCTATTCAAATTAAACCACAGCAGAGAGGAAACTAGGAATTGAAATAGAGCCAATTTACGAGCTGTTTAACCATTTTTTCTCATAAGTTATTAAAGATTGAAGGACGTCCCAAAAGTAGGAATATCGTTAAAAGAATGACTCGGATAGCTTTAAATCTCTCGGAGATATGCCAATTCAAAAATCTCTAGGGAAACCAAAATCACCATATGTTTTCATACAAATTTTGAGGAGTTCTCTCGATTACTCAAGGATCCCATTATCAGCCACCACCATGGTGAACATGGGACCTATTCGGAACAATACCCTACACAACGAAGAGAAAAATTTTTAAAATCGGTTCACAAACGGCGGAGCTATGGTTTAACATACATAAAAAAATATATATCTACAACCGAACATATAACCTCCTCGTTTTTGGAAGTCGGTTAACAAAAAAACCCTCCTGAAAGCGCTCCATACAAAACATTATTGTCCTTATATTATTACATCACTGGCAGGGTAGCTTGTAAACATCGCTGGAAGTCTTTGTTTGATAGCTATGTTAAATATTACGTTACGATAGTAGTTGCAAAACAAAAGTTGTTGTTTTTTTCACAAATAATTAAATGGTATATAAATTTTGTACAAAAAATTCGACCTGCCTGCCAAACTTTGAAGACTTATTAAAAAAAATTACAAGTTATGAAGCTGAAATTGTTTGAGTACTGGTTTTACCATTACATCTTTATTTTATTAAAAAATTTGGAAACATTTGACCTTTTTAAATACTTTAATGTCTGTCGGAACCGCAATAACAAACTGTATCAACTTCCCTGATAGTGCATGATATAATAAGTCACAATGATATATATTTACACCACGATAGTCTGGTAGGTAAGTTTGAAGGGCTTTTGCAATGAGAGACCTAATATCATAACAAGATAATGATGATGAAGGTAGAAATGAAACAGATGTCTGTGTGGTATCTAAGCCGGGATTAACTGGTCAATCTCATCGGGGGAAGTGTATCTTTGTAACACGATATTGACTGCTGAATACCTCATCATGCATACTGAATGACTTCATCATGAGTGTATACATACCGTTATTCGTTACCCTATTGACGATTGAAATATAAGAACTAAAAACACCTAGTATATTTGCAAACCTTATGTTATTCTTTCCTATTCAACCCTCGCAACTTTTTGACGCCTCAACTGATTTCATCTTCAAGGCAGCTAGCTACATATCTATTGTATTTACCCGACTCCGCCAGAAGGAGGGTTATGTTTTTCGAGAGCACATATATATATAATTGTTTGGTAGCTCTGCAGTCTAAACGGCTTGAACACGGCACCAAATTCGTATATTGCAACGGTCCCTGCAGTCGGGTTTTTTGTTTTTGAACGCTTAGCTAGTTCTATATAATATAGTATTCTATGCCCTTAGATAGACAATACACACACATAAACGCAAACTCACAGACACACATTGTTTGCCAGAGAACATAATACAGAATCCTACTTCTAAAACTCCAGTTAATCCACTCGTTAATTTTTCCTCAATCATCCTACTAACTGGCATTTAAACCATATTTAATCGCAAAGTATAAAACTAATAAAATAGCATGAAATCTGCGGATAAGCGTCAGCGATTGACCTGAATCGTGCTTTGTGCTGAAGGGTCCTCGACACGTTCACGTCAGCAGAACCTCTAGAATTAATTAGCAGGTTCTATGATCTATCGATCATTAGATCCAAGTCACTTGGAATATTGTCTGTCAGATTTTGTCGGGATAAACGAGACCTACAAAAACAAAATGAAAATTGTAAAAAACCCCGACGAAAAATATATTTGTAAAAGATTTAGTTTTTATTGTTTAACTTTTAAGTATCAGCTTACAAAACGGTAACATTTACTGTCTAGTTAATGTGACCGTGTTGTACACAGCTTTTGAGCGTCCGATATCTATCTAAAAATGTGGTGTAAATTTTAGCTTCGTAACTTTTGATAACTTCTTTTACTGGACTGTAATGCATAAGTTGCATTAAATTAAGGAAAAAATCCAAAAACAGTGACCTGACACTGGTTTTAATTAAGCTACCGACAATAATTGGATTGAAAGATACATAAGAGGGGACACTAGGGCAGTTTTTCCATACAAACGTTGTCTCCTGTTTCCTCCCTGGATAATGCCGGTAGAGTTATTTTTTTATATTACCATTAGTGACCACTTTACATGGGGACGTTAGCATGTCCCCATGTTTTCTTTTTTTTTCATAATTTAATTATTACAAGAGATATGAACGTTCAAAAACCTGCGAAAATGGTCCGATTTTTATCTGCGGTCAAACGGTCCAGAAAACAAATTTAGCTTAATTATGTAAAAAAGGGAAAACATAGGCACTCAGCTCAAGCCTTTCCTTAATTTATTATGAAAGAAATACTTAAATCGGTAAAAGTTTTGGAGAAGGAATTTGGAGACAACGCATCGTTGATTTCCTGTGCTCTTAATGGGTTTTTTCAATCCGGCATCCCCGGCTTGTGGTTAGAAATTAATAAATAAAATTTTATATTTCTCTAGCCGTTGATGTACCCTCTTAACACGTACTATTTTAAACGTATGAATCATACCTAAAAATATTAATAAAAAAAAACCTTAGAACAAAGAAACTAACACTACTAACTTTTCTTTGTACCCAAACCGCTGTAAAATTAAGTAAAAAAAGTGACTAAAATAAAGTGATCATAAAAATTTTGCATGCTAGATAAAAACAAATTTTTGCTAAACCAAAATTATGTACCGTTACCCCTGGTGGGACTCGAACCCACAATCCCCGGCTTAGGAGGCCGATGCCTTATCCATTAGGCCACAGGGGCTGCGACTACCCTCACGAAATTCTTAGTCACTTTAGTTTCTGATAAAGCGTAGCCCTTTCTTCCTTTTCCTTTTCATACGCACAAAACCGCCGTACGGCCGCCGTACCGCTTAAAGTAGTATATAATGTGTGATCAAGTATGTTAGCTTTTACATACGAGCAATTACGAGCTCGTACTTTAAACACGGCAACTATGTCAGTAATGTATGGACGCGGGGTCTACAAGGCCTGGGGACATGTGTATGTGAACAGAGGCTAAGGTCTGACAACTGACCATGAATCAATTTCCTCGATGGCACCATAGACATACCATACCATCAATTGACGTGATGTACGCTGCTTTTATTATACTATTGTATATTATTTTGTGTTCAATAAAGAATTTGTAAATTTGAAAAAAAAATTAATTGGTTTTCTTCAAAGAAATCATGAACTGTTTATCCCTACTATAATACTTTTGTTATTCGACACAAGGTCGACACTATCATCTTTCAAGCGTCCACATAATCGACCTATTTTGTCAACTAGCCGATCAAAGGCGAATATAGACGAATATTGGCGGACAGAGACGAGTTTCCCCATTACTCGATCGTGCTCGCGTGTCATCGTCTGTATTCATCGATTGAAAAGGTAAGCAATTAAGCATCGGAGAATTTAACCTGACAGCATAGTTCATTTTATAATTATAATTGTCGGGCATTTACAGCGGCGCGCGGCGATAAGAGTTTTGTATTCCGCCAACACTCGCCACAGGAAGTCGGATGTGCAGATCAGAGATAGAGATAGAGATACGGATAGCGGGTATTGTGAACATAGATCACTGATAGCTGAGTAAATACTACGTGAAAACGGTAAGATATTTACAATGTTGGGGGTAACACTGGCATTTTTTTTCGCTTACAGAGCTTTACTTTTACAACGAATTCTCTGATTCTCTGTACTAGAGGTCGTCCTTTGGTCGAAATTCGACCATATCTAAAACCAACATGTAGAGGAGTTATAAAAATATAATTTTTTCTCGATTCAATCACAGACTTCAATTTGGCATTAAGGTCTGGTAACCAGGCCATTAGAAAATTTCAGACGTCAACCATAAGTACAAAAGAGAATTTCATCATGTCAAAATATTGTAGTGTGCGTGTTGCAGTGTGCGTGTTATTTAATAAAGGGCCTGTTCCACCGCTTACTGTTAAAGTTCCTGTCTATCCAAAACTATTTTGACAGATTCTCTATATAAAATCTGTTAAATAAAGTTGTATCTGTCAAATAAATAGACTAGGTATCTATAAGCGGTAGAATGGGCCCTTAAATATGCAATATTAAAGCATATTTAAAATCTGGTAAAAATTGGTATTTCGCGCTCTCCTCCATATCAACTATGACCGGGAGAAATTTCATGCTTTTACGTCTACGCGTCTTTCGTAAAAAAGGGGCACAAAGTTTTCCGCTCGCGTATATAGGTTAAAGGACGTATGAAACACAATTTAAAGCTTATTACTAACTTTTGTTACTACTTATATATCCATAACTCGAGCGATGTTAGAGTGGCCTCAATTTGAGTTGGAGTATGGTATTGTGAAGATCACATCATGCAAATAAAATTACTCGTTTATTATCCTAACATGAGACGACGAAGATTTTAACAATATATACAATATTGTAGAATATAGATTGTAGATGTGTATTCGCTCCATTGGGTTTTTTGAAGAGCAAAGTAAGTTTGTACGCAAATTGTAGCTACTCGCTACTCGCTACAAAGAACTATACCTATATTATGTACGTTAGTTTTGAAAATGATCACAGATTACTTAAATACCACACGGGAAAACAACGACTGTCACTTTTTTGAGAAAGTGTTTTTCTCTTTCGTTGTACTTTTTTGACATTCCTCGTTTCTTCATCCAAACAAACCAAAAAGTATTAAATAAAATTTATTCTTTAATAGTGCCTGTTTCAGAATTCGGTACACAATCTTCTTTATTTTAAAGTCGGTACCAGCTACCATGTCATGATTAGTCTAAATTTAATTTTTTGACTGGTACCGACTTCAAAATTATGAAGATTGTGTACGGAAATAGGCTGATGCCTCACCGAATTCTGAAATTGAATTTTAGTTTTTTCCTTTGGAAGTCGGTTTAAATTTTTTGTTAAAAAATAATAATTTCACCCTTTTTAGTGCAGTGG
>JAOTAV010084671.1:0-12080 GCA_026546445.1 Cyclargus thomasi | reverse complement strand
ACCAAATTTTGCATGCATATTCAGTAGGTCTGAGAATCGGCTAACATCTATTTTTCATCCCCCTAAATGTTAGGGGATATTATTTATATGGCAAAACAACGTTTGCCGGGTCAGCTAGTCATTATATAAAATCCTTTGTGCTGAACATATGCATTTAGAAATCATCGGAGAACAATAGGATGCTTTTCACCCCGGAAAAATGTAAGGCTAACTCGCTCAAACAACGCTCGATAAACGAATGTTGCGGGCATCATCTTGTGCTAGTAACATTATAAATTAATAAGCATGTTTATTGCCTCTTTACGCTTAATTAGCTGGATCCATTGCAATAAATTTAGGGATGGTATCTCCATGTTAGTATCCTAACGCCGTTTGTCCACCAAAACCGTCAACCGAGAACGAGATTATTCCGGCCCGATAAAATGCAACTTTATGATCTAGGCTATAAGTTTCACTTTTTAGCGAGTTCGCTCTATCGTCAACGTCGTTGCCGTCATTAAAGGCGTAGAGGAAAATGATACCTGTAGTCTACGTCATAAAGTTGCATTTTATCCTGCCGAAAATTCTTGTTCCCGGATGACGGTGTTGGTGGACAATCGACCTTAGTGCACACGTGGTCTACATTTTACTCTCTAAACTACAGGTAACACTGCTAGGCAAAGATGGCTTATAATTGGCTGGCGAGCGAAGCCCTCACCTTAATGTTTGTGGTATACTTTACGGAAAAACCATAAGAGCTTTATGTTTGAGGCTTAGCATAATAATTTGTGTGAATGTCTTATAAAATAAAACAGTAATAGTATAATCGATACTAATATAATTATTATTTTTAACAAAAAATTAAAACCGACTCCCAATGAAAAAACAAAAATAATAAAAAAGAAACTAAAAAGTATTAAATAACATTTATTCTTTAATAGTGCCTGTTTCTGAATTCGGTGAGGCATTAGCCTATTTCCGTACACAATCTTCATTATTTTAAAGTCGGTACCAGCTAACATGTCACGATTGTTTAAATTTAAATTTTTGACTGGTACCGACTTCGAAATTATGAAGATTGTGTACGGAAATAGGCTGATGCCTCACCTCCTCGTTTTTGGAAGTCGTTTAAAAAAATATGTTGCTATTGCAATGCAATCTATGAGTTAAGATGTGCAACTGTAGAAAACTAAATTAACTGAGTAATCCACATGTATCCAGAACTATGTCAAGCTAGTCTGTGCCCCAGAACCATAAAATTAAAAAAAAAAACTGTTTTACTTACGCATTACTTTGGGAATGCCAATGACCCAGCATTTAAAAAATCTCGCGAGCCCACACTAAGCTACGCTTTTTCGCTAGTGTTCGTAACGAGACTCTATCTATCCGCTACCTATCTCTACACTGGGAATATTGACGGGCGGACGTGGTGACGGGCGATTCGTCATGTGCCCCGCAATACGGGGTGCCACTGGTTACGTGCCCCTGATTGATTATGACGTACGTTTAACGTTACCGATGTTCAGAGGCCAAAATTGTAGTTATAGTATTGAAAATGCGACATAGCAAGATGTTCTCCAACCCTCCAGGACCTAGAAATCGCTTGGAGTGTTTTTGTATGGGATTGACATTTTCGAACGACGATTAGTAATATAATAATAATATAATATCTTTGAATTCTTCACACCGCGTCAGTCTGGCCCCGTGCTAAGTACCCGAGGGACTTGTGTTACAGGTACCAGACAACGGAAATATATTTAATACTTTTTATACTATACACATATTTAAGATTTTTATTACATAATACACATATTTAATACACATCCAAGACCCAGGAACATTGAAAAACTTTTTGTTCCGACGGCGGGATTCGAACTCGCGACCGGCTTAAGCTACCAACGCGCTTACCAACTGAGCCACAGAGGTCGTCAAGTGTGTTCGGAGTACAAACGAGCACTCTCTCTTCCTTCACTGTCACAACCCAATGCAGTGGCACGAATGACCGACACGACTGGCGAGATAAGGCGCAGGACCAACTTTTATCATTTGGCGCAATAAGCCATTACACGCAATTAAAAATACATTTAACAATAAGTTTCAGCATTAAAATAATAAAAACAGGAATTTAAAATATGTTTGTGTGTATTTCGCCCAGTGAGTGTGTTTCCTGGAGGCCCAACTCCCCTTACACTCCTTCCCAATTCTCTTTTCCCCTAATCTCTTCCGTAGTTAAATGGTAGACAAAACTTTTGCAACACTTTTGATATTAGAAGGGGCCATAGCGACGTTGCTTTCCCGCCCGCGATCTGTCTGCTCGCTTGTCCTCTAATTTTACAATTGAGTAATCGCCTGGGTAACAGTTTTTTCGGATATTTTCAGAGGCCTCTCGAGAAACCAGACGGGCTGGACGTGAGTGACCAGTCCAAGATCCACCCCCAGCATCTCTGCCAGAAGTGCCGCACCCTGGGCTACTACTGCCGACGCGAGTACTAAGCCCGACCGTTTTTTTTTCTGAATTTTTATTTTATTGTTTGAATTTCTGATCAGAGAAGTCGCCCTGCCGGAAAGCACTTTCTTCTTATTTTTTCTAACCAAATCTTCTTCTGACCAGTAATTCGGATAATGTGCGCCCGTACTATAGCTCGACCACAACCGCTGTACCGCACCCTAGGAACGTGGGACGGGACGGGCAAGAAAGATTTTTGAGTTCATGAGAGATCGATTTTTTGCTTGGATCTTATGATATCATTTGAGAGTTTTAAGTAAGAACTGCTTAGAGCCAATGTATTTTTATGATATTTACGAGGCAAGTGAGCGGGTTACCTGATGGAAAGCAACTGCCGTTGCAAGTGCGTTGCAAGTCTTTTTTTTTATGTGGGAATAGGGAATGGTAATATGGATAGGAGGAATCAGGGAAGTTGGGCCACGGGTAAACTCACTCTCTAAACGAAACACAGCACAATGCCGTCTCACAACAGTTTTCGAGATCGGAAAGTGTCCCATTGGTACACGCCTCTACCGGGGTTCGAACCTGCACCCACTCGAGTGCGAACCAAAGGTCTTAACCACTAGGCTACGGACGCTCAAACATTTAAATCGTCTATTTTTTTTAACGTGCGAATAGCGCATCAAACCTCGTATAAAAGCGTTTCTTCATAATAGTGGGCTAACTTAAAAATTATGTTCCTCTCATTATGAGAACGCATGACCTATCATGGAATTTAGTCTCATTTGTATAATACTGCCGTCGGCGTTGACGGTCGGTAACCATTGGTAACCCCTCCGCGCCTCGCCGCGCTCATAACCAAGGCGCGGTATATATCTTGTGGTCAAGTCACCGTGAACTGCGTCAGCGCAATGAGACGTGTTTTTAAGAGGACTGTGTAAGAAACGGGCTCCATACAAAGGGGTTTTTTCAACCCTCCAAGCCCTACCTAGAGTTATTATTTTGAGGTATTTTGTGGAAATACCTTAGAGATAGGCCTGTATAGTTTGGTTCTTAGATTTTGAAATAGTTTTTAAAGGATTTACATTCTAAAGAAAGATGTTACTATATTTTCTAAACTACAATGAATATTTAAAAAGAATTGACCAAGTGCGTGTTGGACTCGCGCACTAAGGGCTCCGTACCAGTACGGAGCAAAACATTGGAAAAAGGCATTTCTGATAGTTTTAATTTTTTTTAACTTTTAAATTTATAAAATAAAAATGAAAATTTATGACAAAGTTTAAAATATATAAAATAAAAACATACCAGACGGACAGATATCGAAGTCTTAGTGATAGGGTCCAATTTTTACTCTTTGGGCACGGCACACGAAAAAGATACAAGCCAAGTTCTGAGATATTTTCACAACATACTACAAAATCCTTACTCTAGGTGAGGTTTGAAAACGCTTACGTTGTTTGTATGAAGTCCTTTTGTTAGTCCTCTTAAGCTGTGTAGCAACTGATCTGATCTTCTTCACACTTACGACCGTTATTCATATGTGCCAGGTGGAACAGAATGACGCGGAATCGCCGCAAAACGATATTTTCTTAATAACTCGATAAATATACAAAATTAAAAAAAAACCGCTTCTACAGGAACTCGGTAACAAAATTTCGTATCGTATGTTAAAATACTGAGTCGGTCGAATGCGCCGTTTTGCGAAACGAAGAAATATGCGCGAAAATTATCGTTTTGGCATTTTTGTGATTTTTTTATCGAAGGCTTAGTTAAGTCTGATCATAAGTGACTTACTTAATAAATACTTAATATATATTATAAAATATAAATAATACTCCCAAAGGCAAAATAGATACTTACGAATATATGTATATTTAGTTATAAAATGCCTATATGTGTCTAAGGATAACGTATTTTCATAGAAAATATTATAATGTATATCAGATTTGTGTTACACTAACATAACATTTAATTTTTATATTAAAAAAAATATATCTAACACTTACCTTATGGAATACTTTTTTTTAATTATCTTCAATAGTTTTTTGAAGTTCAAATATTGAACCTAGTGCTAAGTGAACTACAAAATATGTGTTGCAAAATTTAAAACGAACAAGAAGTAGTTTTTTTTTTAAAACTAACCAGCAGGCCTAAAAAAGTCGTAATAGCAATATTGCAAGGGAATTACTCAGCATTCATTTCAGCAGATTTTGTTAAAAATTATAATAGTTTTGATAAAATAGTTACTTCAAAATAATTTTAAATTGATTATTAAATTCTTTTTTGCAAAATTACTAGTTTTTTTACTAGAGACATATTGCTAAGTGACCTTTTAGAGGAGCAGTAGTTAGTGTTTCTATTCTTTTTTGTGACCAAAATTCCATATTTGTTTTTTTTTTATCATTAATATTTATATAACTTTGGCGATCACTTGATGTATATTTTCTAGTTTTTCGCGTTCCATATCTCTTTTTTATTTATCATTTGAATTGTAACTTTGGCGATCACTTGACGTATATTTTCTAGTTTTTAAATTTTGCAACACAGAAGACAACATAAAATCACCATGTTGTTTCACTTCTGTCCTTAACCAGAGTGTGAAAACGATTCGTATCGTTATACACAACTACAGCAAACAAACACTTATATTGAAAAAGCACATCCAATAAAATTGTACAAACATTTCTGTCACGTTGTTTGTAAAATTATACACAACAGAATATATTATTATGTCTACTAAAATTATAACAAATATTTGAACAGATATTGAACATAATATTACGTTTTATATCTTCGATAAACATAATTGAAGCTAAAATGTAACCAAATAGATCAAAATAACAATAATGTATAGAAGATAATAATGAAAATAATAAATAAGATATAACTTAGTAAAGTAAACTAACACCAAAGGATATTGTGAATTCTCAACGTGCCAAAAATATATTATCGCTAGGTAAAAGTAAAAATAAGCTTGTCTTGTTTGAGTACTTAATTTTATTCAATTAAGAAGCATGACATTGTATATCAGCAGTTTTTTTTTCTTTAGCTTATATCAAAGGATCTAAAAAGGTCGTAATAGCAATATTGCAAAGGAATTGCTCTACGATTCGTTTTAGTACATTTTGTAAAAATATCTAATAGTTTGGATAGAAACGTTGCTTCAAAATCAATTTATTTGACTGTAAAATCACTGTTTTGCAAAAATTTGTAGTTACAAAAAAAAGACGAAATGAATCTGTCTTAGCAATATTGCGAAGTGACCTTTTTAGAGATGAACTTTGTTCATAAATGAGATTTTTTCGCACTTTCGTTCGACAATTTGTTTTATTTGTGTTTTAGATAAAGATGTCGAATGAAAGAATAAAATCAAAATGAAATATACTTATTTTAGCATGATATATTTTAAAAATAAATATTTACTTTCGTTCTATAATTATTTTATCTAGTGGAAACATCAATGATGCCAAATATAAATGCCAATTATTTAGAGTTAAGATTTTTTTAGAGTTAGAAAGAAGTACCTCTCCTTACGAGATTTTTATTAGTAGATATAATTTACTCGTTTACTATCAGTTGCTTTTAACAAATTTATAATCCTCTTAATAGATTGTAGTATTGTTTTAGTATTGCAAGTAAAAAATGTTTTATCGTAGGTCGCTCACAGTTTTTAAGTCTAGCACTACACTTGCATTCTTCCTAGTTTTTTTATGAAAGATCTACAGTGTGCAATTAATTCGCCGGTCCATTTTGTTATGTCGATCCTTGTTAAAAATAAAAATATTATTTTTTTTTTAATTCTAGTCACTCAGTACTAAAATGAAAAAGCTGCCAAGAGTTTTTATTAATAAAAACCACCATTATTATATGCACGTGGACTGCAACTAGAGATGGGCAATGGGTAAATAAAATCCCATAGGGATTCGAAAAAAATCATCATAATTTTCCCCGTTTCGAGGGAGTATGGCAACGAAAACTGTGACACGAGAATTTTATATATTAGATTTACCGGGTAACTTCATGCTCATCTCTAAATGCAACTGCATGGGACCAGCCAGCGCGAGCCTCTCGCGCGTCACCCCCGCTATTGTCATTGGGTACGACTGGAGCATTTTTTTGTTTACCTCTCGTAATGTCATAAAAAGTAGGCCGGTACATTTTATTGCACCCTGTATATTATAAAAAATCTAAACAGTGCGGCGTATAGTGTCAACAGAGTAATGTTGTCATACAGAGTGATATGGATTAATGTCTTATTATAATGTTATAATTATTAAGAATCTCGCTGAATCAATGGTGCTTGAGTAAAATTTTAATGTTTTGTATATTTAAGCTACGCACTTAACACAGCAATTACCAAAAAGAGTATTCAACCGGCCAAAATGTGCCATTCAAATATGTATATTTTTTTATTTTATAACCAGGTAGTTACATATATTCAAAAAACTTGTGTATCATGTTTAAAATGTAATAAAATATTACACAATACTAACACTCTATTTTTAGATATCAACAGAAAATGTTTAAACGTAGAGTTTACAAATAAATTGTTATATTTACTTTTGATAAAGTCTGTGTTTTATTTAATTCGGATTCATATATATCAACCATAACATAAACATAAAAAGGTTCAACAGAAAAAAATAAGTTATAGACGTACGTCTTCAATATCCCCGGATATTGTTATTTTTCTATCGTTATCACTGGTTTATGGATATTATATAATCTTCTTTACTAGAGTTTATCCAGTTTATCCAGTATAAATAATCCAGTTTGATAACGTTGCAATACCATCAAATAAATTGATTCATCATTTAGAGGTGGTTGACGTCTTTCGTTGGTCCCTCAATCAGGTCAGTACCATCAAAGAAATAATTTCATATCCAGCTAACGAACCAGCGTTATTTGTTCAGATTTTGTCAATTTGTGAGAACTTGATAAAGCGATCCATGACTAAGGATTAACTCTAATCCAGATTTGTGTAAGAAAGCCTAAGAGGATGTTTTGACTGGTTAAATAATATCATCAAAGATAATTCAGTGTTTGCGTTACAAATAAATACTCCAGTGAAATCACGTCAATCCGAGAATGTGCTAATCGAAGGATAATGTTCTGTTCCTTAGCGTACACCTTAATATTAAATGTAAAGAACATGAACGTATAAAAGAGAAGTACCCCCTTTAGTTGACACAAATCTTGATTCTGTAAAGCAACATGGCAGAAATCAAAATAACGACGATATTTCTACTGATGTGCGCGATCGCCGTGCTGGCAGAAGGTCCTGGCGACGCGCTAAACGAGGGGAAGGAGCGTTTGACAGGTGGCCGCCATTTTGTGAAGCGCGCGCTTTATCAACAAGATGGCGACGGAAACAACTACCAACCTTACGAGAGTGCTTTTGAAGGTCCGCACAGAATTCGAGTTTTACCGGGATATCTTCATTGATAAACATTCGATCGTCTTCAGGTCCATGCTCTATTCTTAAACGTTTTAATATAACCTTACTTTGATCATTTTTATGTGTTTTTTTTTTATTTTTCATACTTAAAAATATTTAACTACCCTCTAGCTGTCAGTACAGGTGCCTTATAGGTAATACTATTTGCTATAAAGCTACAACTAAACGCAGATTGCGTCTGCTAATTTAATTTAATAAACAAATTTTACGCTATAATAAGTATAACAATCATCAAATTGGTCCTGCAATAAAATATACCGCAATAATATTAATTTTAATGTAAATAATAATTACCGAAACGAATATTTTTATTTGGCTCATTATATAACTAGTATAAAACATCTGTTAGCCGTATTCAAAACATCCTCGGAAACCAGGAACTACTGAGAAGATGTACAGCCTAAAAATCGGTAAATATTTTCATTATTAAATTACAGTTATATAAAATAAAAAACATTTGATTTCTATTTCACACAACTCTTAAACGACTGGACCGATTTTGATGAGATTTTTTGTGTGTGTTCAAGGGGATCTGAGAATGGTTTAGATTCACAAAATAGCTCGGCATGACAACGTCTGCGGGGTCAACTATATTGCATAAAATTATGTTGTGGTACATACATTTTTAACCACTTAAATAGGGCATTGCTGAAACTGCCTAACTGGGCACTGCAGGCAATTTAGAGTGGCGCCTGCACCTTTTTGTGAATTTTTGAATTGAAAAATTAAAAAAAAAACTCGCCCGAGGCGGTGGTAGCTAGCATCGAGCACAAAAGTTATTAAAACTTATGCCGTAAACCTCATGTTTCGTCTCCTAGCGATCCTGTTAGTCTGCCTTGTGGTGGCCATGGTATCCTCCCAGGGTTGCCAGTCAGCATGCGAGTCCATGTACTCCCCGGTCTGCGCCTCCAACTACGTGCCTTATAGGAACGAGTTATGCATGCGTTGTAACGACCCTAGCCTCTACGTGCTGTACTACGGTCCCTGTTAAATGGTGAAATAAATGAAAAGAGAGACAGTTTTTTTTATTACATATGACCTTTTACCCGCCGTGTCGGTGGTTATTTGTCACACGGGAGCATATACAAGGTAAGACAATAGTGATACAATTTTAGGATATGTATGTATTCTTCCATAGGGTTCACCGTTTAAAGAGCATAGCTAACAGCAAAAAAATAATAAGTTGTCTTTATTAGGATAATTATTTTTAACAAAAAATGAAAAACCGACTTTCCAAGGAAAAAAACTAGAAAAGTAACAAAATAAACTTCTATAAACTGAAAAGTATGAAATAATATTAGTTCCTAAATAGAGCTTTTTCAGGATTAGGCTAAACCTCAACTATTTCTGGACACAATCTTCATAATTTTGAAGTCGGTACCATGTCTATGTCGGTACCATGTCATTAGCTAATCTGAAATCTTTAGGACTGGCACCGACTTCAAAATTATGAAAATTTAATTCAGAAATAGTTACATACAGAAAAAAATATATGAACAGCCGAACATATACTAGTTTTTTGGAAGTCAGTTAAAAAGTATTTCGTGTATGATTATCGTGTCATGTCAAAATATTGTAGTGTGCGTAGCTTTTTATTTCTTAAAAATATGCAAGATTAAAGCATATTTTAAAATAATATTGGTCCACGCTCCTCCTCCACATCAACTATAATCGGATAAGAAATTTCATACTTTTACATCTACATTCTACGCGTCTTTCCGAAAAAGGGGTATAAAGTTTTCCGCTCACTAACGAAACTAATAACAATTCCGCTCTTTTGGTTTTATGCTCGATGTTGAAATTCTTTTAAAAAACTGTACGCCTTGTGTATGCCTGTAGAGAAATATTAGCAGTTTTTCAGTTTATTTAGTGCCTGTTGCTTTAGGAACTAACTATCATTATAACATACACAATCAGTTAACATCGTATCAAAAGCGGCGCTAATAATATTATGTTATGATATAATGGCGTGGGAGAGCCTTACTTTGGTACGAATGGGCAGGCTCAACCGGAGTGATACCACGCCCTCACGGAAAACTAGCGTGAAACGGCATTGTGCCGTGTTTCGTCGAGTGAGTGAGTTTACCGGTGGCCCAACTTCCCTAATCCCCCTATCTCTATTCCCATTCGCTATTTCCTCATAAACCGGCCGGCAACGCACTTGCGACTTCTCGGGTTTTACGAGTGTGTAACGTGAGTGTATGTGGCGACGGCAGTTGCTTTCCATCAGATAACCCGTCTGCTCGCTTGCCCCCTAAATATCATAAAATAAAAAAAAATAATCTAA
Organism: Cyclargus thomasi; assembly: GCA_026546445.1. NCBI lineage: Eukaryota > Metazoa > Arthropoda > Insecta > Lepidoptera > Lycaenidae > Cyclargus > Cyclargus thomasi. The sequence goes on along the minus strand of JAOTAV010084671.1, from coordinate 1,907 downwards.
TATCTGTGGGAGGATTGCGGTATATGTCCTAAATATTATGTTACTGAAAATAACGTTATCATTTTATTATCAGAGAGAGGTACTGATAACGAATGTGCTCTATTTGTAAAAACGCCCACTATAAATATGAGATAAAAGAGATGTTATCACGAGACCTATTTTTAACAAAAGAATATTCAATCTGAGCCGGCTACGGTGCTTTGTTAAATTATCGCCTCAGTGGTCCAGTGGTAAAGAGCTTGGCTCTTAACCCGGAAGTCGTGGGTTCGATTCCCGCGGTGGAAAAGCGTAACGCTTTTTTCCAATTATGGTTAGGACAATGCCGGCTGATCATCTGATTGTCTGACAAGTAAGATGTTCCATGCGTCGGATGGGCATGTAAAAAGTCGGTCCCGTGCCTGATCTCTCGTCAGTCGTATCGTTCACCCGTCCCACTGGGTTATGGGAGCAAAGGAAGATAGAGTGCTCCTGTGTACTGCGCACATACTTGGGCACTATAAAAATACTCCGGCGTAACAGGTTCTGGTTTCTATGAAACTGGTCACTGAAACCGGTGTGGAAGTTTTTTTTTGTCAAATGCGTTATGTAAAACTAGAGAGACCTAAAAGAAGATCTTCCGACCAAGTGAGTCGGTATGCTAGGTCAGACAAGGTCATTTGTGGCAGTAAGGTTAGATGCTATATGAGGACAAGGCTTAAGTTATATTTTTCAATGTAAATTGATATAATATTTACTTGATTGCAAATAAAGTTTGAAGTTTGAAAGTTTGACTTGAAATAGAGCCAATTGATGGGACCTGTCGTCAGTCATTTGGTCGGAATATGTCAATTTCATGTAGTCGTGATCTTTCAGCTGGGTTTGATATAAAATGACCTACTTAGATCCACAATCTGACTCTGTCAATTTCCCAAGTTACTAATGTATACAACCTGGGAAATTGATTTTCATTGCCATCGTCTTCCCTCTCTTCCTCTTCCTAATTATATCTTTTTCGTTAATTTTCTTGTTATTTTAGTTATATTTCTGCATTTTCAAATATGTGCATTTTTCTTGTTGTTCAAGTTTTATACGGCTATGAAGTAGTCTAATATAAATTATTATATAAAAGATACGACGCGTGCGAGTTTCTAACGCCGGTTCTTCTTGCCGGGTTAGTTCCAGAACCGGTAGTAAGTACATACGACGTTTAGAAATACATTTTTAAATTACTCTGAATAAAACAAAAATTACTTTGAGTTTGAGAGGTACAGAAACTCCAAGTTTCTGCACCTGAGAGGATTTGAACAACTCGCATTTCTTATCTAATTTTGGTGGAAAATTTTGTTAATACTTTTTTTCGTAGAATTTGGTTTGAGGTGTTAGAAATAACAATTTTTTAACAAAATTATCAAGAAAAGCGAGAGAATTCCTTAATTTAATTATCATCGATTTTGTAATTATGGTGTCACGGAACAAGTAAATAAGTATGGAAATTTTAATGTTCTAATTTTGGTAGGAGACAATTTTGGTGTACTTATCAAAAAATTTCACCAAATCCCCAAAAATCTGTCACACCAAAATTAAAATTTGCGAGAAAAAGAAATGTTAAAAAAAAGCTACGTGCACTAAAATAAAAAAAACATTCACTAAACTGTATACGAACGAAAACTCTAGTACTCAAAATAACAACAAAATATTGTTGCCACAAGCATTATAATTTAAGTTCACCAAAATTGCATAAATTCGAGGGTGTTGGAATGAAACGGTCTATTTATATTTTTGCCAGGAAACTGGTAAGACATATCACAAAACCACTTCGTAAATTAATACGAGGTGTGTTCAAAAAGTATCGCGAATTTTGAATTTTCGCGAGTTACGTATATTCGAATTTCGATTTTTTTGTGGCGTTATGTTGGTACTCATGTCTC
>JAOTAV010084660.1:0-12081 GCA_026546445.1 Cyclargus thomasi | reverse complement strand
TCACCGACAAAATGTCGACAAATATCGGCGGCGTCGGCGGCTGAGGTACATACCTGTGCGCTTTAAAACTGACTGATCATGTCGATTGATATAAGTTGCTTAGTAGCGTATACTTTGAGATCTTAAAATAGCGCTGAAATCTCTAAACGCGTATCTTTAGGGAATAAGGAGATCCGTTAGCACTTTGTGAACCATGGTAGGTATATGTCGGTACAAAATCTTACTTTTTTAGGAAATTAAATTTAACAAACACACAGTTTTCACAAAAATAAAGTCTTTCAAACATAAAAATCTGACATTTTTATCCCATCCCAAAATTCTAACCTATAAAAATAATAATATAGCTACAGAGTTGACGTGCGACGACTAAAGACTGCGCTAGCTTCTACGTCAAAACTTCATTTTGGGAACCGTCAAATTGTTTTAAGTCACCTATCTATCTTAGTATAGTATACCCCTTATTTATGATTTCTATCTTTAATTATACACTTTATTTGTGTGCATATTATAATAAATATATCTTTTATTTTTTGTGAATTATTCTGTGCAAACTTCTTAATCTCTGATTCTGTGTTTCGTTTCTACTTTCATGTGCCACTTATAGTAAATTTCGTGAACGATTTATTCGACACGATGAAGAAAGAATAAAGGTCGTATTTTGTTAATGTAGACTGCGAAAAGAATATGAGTGTTGAAACGAAGTTCGCTGGTCATAAGAGGAGGAAAGAGACCGATGATGATTCCGGTAGCAACCAAAGTAGCCCAGGGCCCTCCATAAAGAGAAACCGGTCAGACTGTGGCTCAAATATGTCTATTTCTCCGACTGACGGGGCTACAGGCCAAATATTTAAGGTTGTAATCACTAACTTACCTGGAGGATGGACTTGTGACCAAGTTATGAACTACATAAGGGAGGAGGTAAATGTTTGTTTCCTTCCTGCTTTACTACATCTCATAAATATAGAATTCTTGTGTCTTGCTAATTGCTTAACTCTAAAAGGGCTAACATACAATTGTGTTAGATTTTAAAATTTAAGTATCAACATGACAAGGGCATATCACATTAAACTGTTTCACTGCTTCAGATAGTCTATTTATTTGACAGATACAACTTTATTTGACAGACTTTGTATGCAGAATTTGTCATCAATCAAAAAATTGTGGATAGCCTAAAAGAAACTTTAACAGTAAGCGGTGAAACCATTAGTCTGGTTGCACATTTATGTGATTATTTGCTATCACCAGCAGTATTTCCGAAAGCGCTACAACCTGCAAACCTTCAAGAAGGGAGTGTATTCCCTCTTTAAACGCCGGCAAAGTACCTTGCAACGCTTTAGATGTTGCTTGTTTCTATGGGCAGTGGTAGTTGCTTTCCAATAGGTAACCCCTTTGCTCATTCGCCCTGTTATTTTTTTAAAAAAAATTACCCGTTTTTCTGACTAGAAAAAAAACATCTGCCCGGGTTGAAAGCACTCCATTCACATGTTTTGTTACATAACCCCGATATAATCCTAAATATCTAATAGTTATAGGTACCTTGTATGTTAACTGAGAAATGTCCAAATTTGTCTAATCAGAAATTCTGATAATGTGTGGCTGGACTTATGGCCTTGTATATGTTGATATTGAAAGTTGTTTGTATTTATATATTTATTAAGTCATAGTTAGGTATGATATTAACCCAAATGGAAAAGAAATAATCTTTATTGTTCTCTGTTTAATTTTTTACACTATTATCTCTACAGATTGGTGAAAATGCATTGTTAGTAAATGACTTTAGAGACACTGAGTCAGATTTTCAAATCAGACTAAAATTTAAAACAGAGGAACAGAGGAATAAGGTTTTAAAGAAGCTAAAAATAAAACAAGCTTTGGGACTGGTATGTGTAGACACTGAAGGTAAGTCAGATTCTTACTTATAACATTATAAATAGGAGAGTGTGTTTGTTTGTTTGTCCTTCCTTCACACTCTAATGAAGCAATCAGTCATGACTTGATTTTTGGCATAGACTTAGTTGAAAGGATGGAGAGTATCATAGTGCTATGCCGTTCGAGGCCTGTGGCAAATTATTTTTCGTTCCACTGTGTCAATCCAATACAAAAACATTATTGTATAAAATAATCGCTACCCACTTGTCTAGGAGGGCTGATTGGGGGCCCCTTCTGGCTGGGGGCACTTTGCCGGTTTGCCACCTTGTAGTTATGCCACCGAACATAGTCGACTTTTAGTATCATATTTTTACCAATTTACGATTTGACATGAGCAAAGCTAGTATAATAAATAATTTGTGGGGTTGTGTTTCATACTAGATGTATGGAGGTCTTTTATATATCAAGGGGCTGTGGATATATCCCCACCCCCTAGATGTATGAAACTTTGAATACACATACAAAAAAGAAATAATAATATTTGAATTTGCTTAGGTAAAATTAAAATAAATTAAGTATACAATTTCTGATTCTGAATAAGTGATTTCATTATCAATAGTTAAAATTTTAAATATAACAATATATATATATTTTATAGATCCTGCCAGTGATGAGGAAGAATATGCTAAAAATGACATGATGATTGATGAACACAGGTAAACATTTATTCTTAAAACATTTTTGTTAAGCTTTGGCAGGGCGGGTCAGCTTGACAGAATCAAAATTGACATAAATTATGTGTTGGCATTGAGCAAGGCTCCTAAGTCGAGGGAGAGGATTTGAAGAAACATTTGTTATAAGTCTACCACCACATATGATGAAGATGTCACTATGAAGTATGAACTAGCCTAAAATTTTTACTTTGCTCTACACCACTACAAAGCAGTGCTGACATCTGTTGGTAGATCAATATTGTTACAAATGAAACTTTTAAACTCTACTATGGTCCAAAATATGTCTTTATTTGTTTTCGATGAATTCACGGTCGAAGACACTAAGCAATCTATAATGTCCATAGACTATGATGTTGCTGGTTGTGATAACATTAGTCGATAAATGATTTCCCCAATCTCCAACATCCTATCCCTTCCTATCCCCTTCCTATCACTTGGATTCTTAATAACTCTTTTCGAACGTGTAAATATCCTAGTTGTGGAGAGATACAGACATATCACTAAAGAGTTTTTATTATTATTTGTCATGTCATGGTTACATACTACTTTTATAGGTAAGCCACCTTATATGGTGCAAAAGGTTAAGCCCGGCCGCACATTACCTGAATTTCTGATCAGAAAATTTCGAATACTTGTCAACAACCATTCAGATAATGTGCAGACGGACTTGAACCAGGATATTTGATCAGTTGAGATGACCAATGTGTGTTAAAGTCTCGTTCTAAATTAAGATTTAGTTTTTCTTCTTTTCCAATTTATGCATTACAGCGACAAAAAAGGACAAGATGTTGAAACGAACATAAGCATTGACGTATGGGATGTAGATCCAAAGACTTTGTACGGCCTCAAAGAGTCTTTTCTCACATCCTTAGACATCACACCACCTCTATCAAACTGGGTTTTAGCTACGAATGTAAGTGAATTCTCATTTTCATACGTATTTTTTCTTTCTATTAAGCGCGTTTTTCCTGCACGACCCATCACCCAGTTCATTTATCTCCCTAACATTTATCTGTATGAGTCCCCTTTAAAGAGGCTGTCCTCGAAAAAGTTGCGTTGAAAGTTGAAAAACGCTCTCGCCGAGATAAAGCGAGACCGTCCGAGTGCTAGAGTGTAAAAGGTTGCACCCGCCTCGTCTCGCTTGTCAGCCGCTTGCGAGAGTCTCGCCACGTGACCCTTGTATATCACTAAAGAGTTTTCATTATTATTTGTCATGTCATGGTTTCGGCGAGAGTGTACAGCCTCCATTAAGATACTGTGGTTCTTTTCTACACAAATCTCAGTAAAATATCTCTGTTAGTGCTGCTTCTTTCACAGCTAACTCTATTAATTTGTTATGTTATACTCTGCAGAAGCGACAAATGATTCTTGCCTGTTGACTTGACCTTTTCCCCAAGTTTAAAATATTATGGAGGCTGTACACTCTCACCGAGAGCTCTATCGCAAGCGGCTGACAGGCGAGACGAGGCGAGTGCAACCATTTATACTCTCGCACTCGGGCGGTCTCGCTTTGTCTCGGCGAGAGTGTTCAGCCACCATAATAAATATAATGTTTTTCTAACAGTTTAGGTGTGATCGTTCTGAGCTTAAAGAGGTGTTGGAACTGGCTGGTCATGTGGTGGTGTGCCATGTGGTGACCGTGGCTAAGAGATATGCCAACGTCATGTACAGCCATCCATTGGAAGCCGTGCAGGTATGTGTTGTTTTAGGATGCAAATAATTTTACCTGTTGTTTTTTACATTACCTAAATCGGCAGTTGGCTTTGTCATTATCAGAGTGTTAGTTTTTTATTTTCACATTCGATCATGAACGCGTTTCGCGTTTAATAGGATTTTGTATGGGATTTGTACAGCGCCACCTAGCGATGCTCACGGTCACATGTTCAAATCCCATATCAAATCCTAGTAAACGCAAAACGCGTTTACGATCGAATGTAAAAAAAAACCACACTTGGCACTCCGATGCATTGAAACACTCAACAGGTTTGAACAATAAATGGATCATGACACGCCCATATTACAATTAAATTTAAGTAGTGTAGTACTGCTGTAATTTTTGGTAAATTCGTAATAAGTTTCAAACTTTTGCATTGCAGGCCATATCAATGCTTAACGGCCAAACGTATTATGGACAAACCCTCAAAATAACAATGGACCATCAATCAGAATATTGGAAGATATTACCAAAAGGTCTTGCCAACTTGGGCCCCGGACTTGGAAAATATGGAAAACCAGTCCGCAACATAGCTAAAGAGTACGAAAGATTCTTATCTGGCAAATCCACATTCATAGAAACAAAAATATTCAAATCTGAAAAGAGCTCAGATTTGCTCAAAGAAATTATACTACCCAGCATAACAAGGGCAGCAGAAAACGATGATACACCAAAACTGGTAATCGATACTGAAAATGGTGATGAAGTAAAAGAAGAATCACCAAAAGAAGAAATTAAATCTGATAACAACTCACCCGATTCTGAATCAAGTAAAACACCGGAATTAAAACCCTCAGAAAAAGCCTTAGAAGTTAACAATGGTGATACTGAATCTTTAAATGGTGAAGCCAACCATACATGCCAAAGCAATTCAACTGATAATAAGCCAGAAACCAGCTTTGGACAAACTTCGGGAACAAATGGTGAATCAGAGCTTCCTTTACAATTAGAAAACCAAGGACCAAGTGATCAGAGAGAAATAAGTGGTGTTGGTTTTCAAGGTATGCCCGACCGTCACTTTGTGCAAGGCATGCAAACAGTTGGAGGACCTCAAACCATGCGAGGGATGCAAGGGCCTCAGAATATGCAAAGGCCTCAATCTATGCAAAACTTGCAAGGGCCTCACATCATGCAAGGTCCTCAAGGTATGCAAAGGCCTCAAGGTATGCAAGGCCCTCAATGCATACGAGGGCTTCAAGGTATGCAAAGGCCCCAGGTCTTGCAAGGAATGCGAGGGCCTCAAACCATGCAAGGTATGCAAGGACCTCAAACCATGCAAGGCATGCAAGGGCTACAAGCCATGCAGGGAATGCAAGGGCCTCATACCATGCAAGGAATGCAAGGGCCTCAAATCATACAAGGTATGCAAGGGCTTCAATCCATGCAAGGGCCTCAATCCATGCAAGGCATTCAAGGGCCTCATACTATGCAAGGCATGCACAGGCCTCAAACCATGCAACGCATTCAAGGGCCTCAAACTATGCAAGGAATGCAAGGGTCTCAAAATATGCAAGGCATGCAAGGAGGACCCAGGTCGATGCAAAATCCTTTCCTCAACCGAGCACAAATCCCCAACAACTTTGGCAACCAAGGACCCAGTCACCAATATTTCCCATCCGGGAATGGCTACCTGAACTCTGGAATACAGGGTACAATGCAGGCACCTAATATGCAACCAAATGTACCCACTAGGCCTATGGGGCCATTCGCACAAAGACAGTCGGTGAGACCGCTAGAGATCTACAGAGGAATAAATGCTTACATTCTGAAGATTATTAATGTAAGTATTCTTGTAAGTTCTTGCTAGTGGGTAATCTAGGTGGTTATTAGAATCCATATCCAAAGGGTTAAAGTAGGACCCTATTAATAACACTTCGATGGCTGTCCGTCTGTCTGTCTCCAGGTTGTCTGTCGAGAACAGTAATAGCTAGAAATTCACAGATTATGTATTTCTGTTTCCGCTATAATAACAAATATTAAAAACAAATAAAGAGCTTAGGGTTTTTCAAGTTGACGAGAGATGTCGCTTTTGCGGACCTAGCATAGCGACCGAGAAAGTGTTTCTTTCTACAGCAAGATAGACAAAGTGACGGATGCACACAGAAAATCTGCTAAAGGAATGATTTTGTCTTTTCTTCGGTTGCCGTGCTAAGTCCCTTGGGCGTCTGCATAATAATAAACAATAACTCCCACATCGGTTTCGGTGGCGGTGGCCGGTTTCATTGAAACTAGGTCTTTTAAACACGAGTAATTTTATAGTGCCTAAGTGTGTGCGCAGTACACTAGAGCACTCTCTCTTTCTTTACTCTCATAACCCAGTGGGGCGGATGACCGACACGACTGGCGAGAGATCAGGCGCAGAACCGCCTTTTTACATGCCCATCTGATGCATGGATCATCTTACTTCTCAGACAATCAGGTGATCAGCCTGCATTATCCCAACCAGACTTGGAAATAACATGTTTCCAACGCGGGAATCGAACCTACGACCTCCGAGTCAAGAGCAAAGCTCTGTACCACTAGACCACGCAGGTCTACATAGCACTATCTTCGACATTATGTTTGTGTGCCCCCCGATAAAGCGATTTTTGATTTTTTAGGGTTCCGTACCCAAAGGATAAAAACGGGACCCTAATACTAAGATTTCAATGTCTATCTGTCTTTTCGTCCGTTTGATCCGCTGACCTTCTCTATATAAATACGCTGGACTGACGATACCCTTGTAAATAACAGCTCTTTACTGAGACAATTTGATGCGCCCCGCCAGGTCGGGAAAAGAACTAAATTTTCAAATGGCCGCTTAATCATGAATGAAAACAGTGAAATTAAATAGTGCTGGAAGTTTTCTGTCGATAAAACTTATGTCTGTGACTAATAAGTCTTATAATTGTGTGAAGGTAAGTAATAAATAATTGTAAAGTATTTGATATATATTATTTTGTATGGAAATCTTATCTCAGCCTACAATCGCATCATATTAATACTTTAATTGAGCTGCATTAAACATTTTTATCGATATATTCTGGCTCATTGACCCATCTCTATCATTAGTTCCTGTCCCGCTCACCGTTGCCATCAGCGCCAAAATGGCGCAAATCAAATCGCCTTACCACGGCTAGGCTTATCGTTAGTCCAGCGTATTTATATAAAGGTTAGTGGTTTGATACCAAGTATAGACGCAATCCTTAGAAAAGGTCAAAAATCCTGAGATATAGTAACACTTCTGACAGCCATTTTTGTTGATGTTTTGCCGCAGATACCGTCGTCGGTGAAGCTCAGCGCGCTATGCGACAAGTTATCGGAGTTCGGTCGTGTGACGGGCCTGGAGCTGGCGGGCCCCGGCGCCGCCACCGTCAAGTACGAGAGCGCCGGCGACGCGGAGAGGTGCTTCCGTATCCTTTTCAACTGCCTAACTAGATTATATACATTAAGGGGCCTGTTTGACCGCTTACTGATAGTATATTTATATAAGAGATTTTGTATGGTGAAACTTCTAAAAGTTGTGGATAGCCTAACGGAAACTTTACCAGTAAGCGGTGAAACAGGCCCTCAAACTTATAAAACGGGAATACATAAACTAGTGTGTATAATGAAATATCTTTGAGCTATATTATGTTAAGCTACTGCTATAGCTTGACCACAGCGCGGCGCGCGGCTAACCTAACCCTCCCGGGGTTACCATGGTTACCGGCCGTGCTACACTTTCAGTTGGCCGTTCCTAGGGCGCGGTACAGAGGTTGTGGTCAAACTATACTACATATTTTTCTGTATGTAGTAGTTGAACTGTGGAGTATGTGTGGTAACCCCCAAGGAAGGTCTTTCGACCTTTGGAGTTATTAATTTCAGGAGCTAGAAATCCTTCATAGTTCGATGCAGGATAGTGGCGCTTATTTTGGGTACCGCCACAATACTAATAAAATTAGTTAAGTCCCGTTTTATAAGTTTTAATGATTATACAACGCCAAAGTTTAAAATTTCATTAGAAGGAGAAGAAAAAAGAACTTCATTTCACTAATAATGTTACAATTACAGAGTATATATTTATAACCGAGTAGATTATCTTCATAGAAACGAAACGTGCAATGTGTATGTGTGCGTTACAGTAACTAGAGATGGGCCACCGGTAAAGTGAGTTTACTGAACGAAACACAGCACAACGCCGTATCACGCCAGTTTACTGTGAGGCCGTGGTATCTCTCCGGTCGAGCCAGTCCATGCGTGCCGAAGCATGGCCCTCTCACGGCAATGAGCATCCATATGATGTACTTGAGATCGGGAAATGTCTCATTGGTACACACCTCCACCCGGGTTCGAACCTGCACCCTCTCGAGTGCGAATCAAAGGTCTTAAAAAACCCACTAGGCCACAGACGCAAAAATTTCATTTTTTTTATAAATAAATTTAAAACTTTTTATTAATTTTTAGATAAATTTAATTAATCACGACTACCGTAGTTAATAAGTTACTTTTAATTTTATTATGTGATAAAATCTTCTAATAATCCCTTAACAAAAACATCAGGAAATTACCGACAAGTATTTGAATATTGAACATACAAGGACGCTGAATGCATTTAAGAAGCACTGCCGAAAAAATTTACATTCAAAAAGTATTACTACGTAAGTATAACCATACACAAAAATATTAGGTAAGTATAATATGTATTATTATTTTTATACTATAACCTGCCCCCCTAGACGAGTGGCAAGCGATTAACGTTTACGATAATCGCTTCGCTTGTTTTGTACGGGATTGACGTATTCGAACTCGACTAGATCACGTGACTTTTCGTTCGTCTATGTCAGTCCCATACAAAAACACGCCAAGCGATTATCGTAAACGATACTCGCTTGACATTTGTCTAGGGGGGCTGGTTGCCGAATACATTTCACTTTTGTATCTTGCGGTAAATAAGTTAAAAGGAACGCCGATATAGCTATCTCTTTCACACGACAGCTTAAGGCTTGTTTGTCCTTTTAAGAGGGCGATAAAAGCAAAATTGACTATTGCATAGTTCCGTTTTATACTTGATAATAAGCTACGAATCGTTTCACGTTTTAAACATAGATACTACATTATACTTGTGAGCGTCTCTAGTAGCGAAAACAAGATAGCTTAAAAATTTCTCGATAAAAAGAAATCACCAAGATGACTCTAATTTTCACGTATATTTCTTTGTTTCGCGAAACGACGCATTCGACGGACTCAGTATTTTAACACACGATACAAAATGCTGTTGCACCGAGATCCTGTAGAAGCGGTTTTTTTCAATTTTTTTTTTTTATATTTATAGAGTTATTAAGAAATAACTGTTTTCGCGGCGTTTCCGCGTCGTTCTGTTTCACCTGGCATACGAATGACCGTCGTAAGTGTGAAGAGAGAAAGACGATGTTTTATTTTTTGCTTTATTCGCCCCCTTAATGTGTGAGCAAACCATGACGCGCCGCACGTGCCGGGTCTCAGCGGAGTAATCCGTCTCCGTACAGATTGTATGGAGACGGATGCGCGTGCCGCACACCTTGCCTGGCCTCTGCGGGGCGGGTTTTTGCGCTGCGGATGCGTCACGGTCCGGCAAGCCTTCAACAGTGTGACCATATTCAGTAGATCTCTACCTTTGGGTACAAACAAAATAACGGTTTAATAGGTAGTCCAATTTTTTCAAGTAGATTAAAGTAGGAAATTGATATTACATAACAAATAGTTTTAAAAAAGATAATAAAAACATTATTTATAAACATTCAATTTTATTTTAGTTTTAACCACGTAGAATAGATTGCGAAATAAAGGAAAATATTTGGTTAAAGCTTAAACACGGCTAAGTAGATTTTAGTAGAAATTGTAGAATATTTTTTTAGGTAGGTTTTATCTAACTTAACGTTTTTGGTATATCGAGTCACGAGTGATTTATAAGTGGTCACACTGACGTACTCGAAATCCGTCAATGCGATGAGACCCGGCCCGGCAATAGTGTGCTGTTGCATCATTCTAAAACACATTTACGAAGATCTAGATTAAAATTAACCGAGGAGTTGAATATTTTCTTTTTCGTTGAAATGAATAAGAAATTAATCCAAGATTAATTTTAACACAGATTAACGTTCCATAACTAAACTAACATTATTGTACAGTTACATAAAGCTATGTTTAGGTATAATTATCGTAGTTTTAAGTAGTTTTTATTTATAGATTTAAGTTGGCTTTAAGTTAGATGTAAGAAATTGTTTAGTGTAATTATTTTAATCTAGGTAATTTTTGACAAATGTTTTAAACTGATACTGCGAAAGCCATTTTCAAGTAAGCTTTATTAATGTTCTAACACTTTTATAATAATGATTATCTATCTGTAGGTTTTGGGAGGGTGAAATTTCCTAGTTAGGTTTTTTAAGTACTTATTTGTTTGCAACACAAATTAATACTATAATACGCAGCATAAAATGATAAATGTTATAATTAATAATTCAGTAGAATAATAATAATAATTAGTAGAATAACGTATAAAATCAATTAAAACAACTTTTATGATTGACGTTCACATCTCTAGCTTGACCACAACAGAAGTACCGCGTGGGATGGGGTGGGGGACGCGTAGGAATACAACCGCCGTCAGCGTTGTCGACCAACTGACAGAGTAGTGTGGCCGGTAATCATGGTAACCCTCCCCCGCCGCGCCGCGCTCGTACCCAAGGCGAGGTATAGCACTTGTGGTCAAGCATAGTTTAACTCTAGTTTAATTACAAAATTTCTGCAGTTTTATATATTAATCAGGGTTACTTATATATATTTTAACTAAAGTAAGTAGTTCATAATTTAATTCTTCAAACTTCAAACTTTTATTTGCAAATAAATACATATTACATCAATATACATACATAGAAAAAATGACTTAAGCCTTTTTCAGGCGTTTTATAATATATTCATATCAGGTGTACTAATATAGATCTCGTAGTAAGTAATTTGTTGTCAAAATGTTAGAATAGTACTGCTATCCCTTTCGTTCTTAATTTCAATAGAGTAGATTAGGAACAGAGTGCCGAGTGAGAGTTTTTTTTTCGACATTCGGTCGTGAACGCGTTTCGCGTTTACGTAGTATTTTTTCTTTACTCATCGAGTAAAAGCCGGAAATCAATTTTCTTGGTCAAATAATTTTAGCAACGTTAAAATATTTCGTCAAGTCTAAAGTCTAGTCAAAGTTAAGATAAATCGTCAGTACAGTCAAAGCGTCAAGTCACTGTATTTAGTAAAGTGGTAGACGTTTTACTAAAATTTCTGGTGAAGTTTTGGAGGGATACATAAAAAAAGCACGTTTCTTGAAGTTGTATCACTTGCCCACACTTGTGCATGACGACGAATATTTAATGGTTGATATTCTACCACTATACCGCATTATAACCCAAAACAACACAAATTTAGCGAAGAAATACAAAAACACATCACTTTTTCACGTTCCGCCAAAAACTCCCACGTAGTATTTTATATGGGATTTGTACAGCGCCACCTAGCGATGCTCACGGTCACATCTACAAATCCCATATAAAAATCCTAGAGAACGCGAAACGCATTTATTTTTTATTCTTGTTATAATACCAACAGCGTTTTACATTTGACACTTAACACTAAGCAAATAACATTAAGTATAAGACCAGTAACAGGTATTACAGGCTTTTTACAAATAATATCAATCTACAGATACAATAGGGAATATGCATGGTTTTTTATTATTTAATTAAATAAATCTTACGTTATTGAAAAACGATGTAGTCCAAT
>JAOTAV010084649.1:0-12091 GCA_026546445.1 Cyclargus thomasi | reverse complement strand
AGCAAGCTTACAAGCGAGCTCGCTGCACTGGTATTCTGCGAGGGCCAACGAGTGACTTCACCAAAAAAGAAAAAAAACAGGAATTAATAAAAGAAAACACAAAAATAAAAAAAAAACTAACTTATAAGAATGAATATAAAAAAAATAAGAGAGGAAAAAAAACTAATAAACTACTAATATTTTACAATGGCAATTAACACGGGCCGCCATGATGTAAAAGAAGAAGACCCCTATGAAAACAGCATGTTCTTTGACGTGGCGTTTTGCAAAGATATCAACTATAACTGGGAGAAATTTCATGCTTTTACATCTACGAACCTTTCGTAAAAATGGGTACAAAGTTTTCCGCTCGCGTAATAATATATAGATTTGTTATCGTCAAAAAATGACATTAAATTTTCTTGAGTCCCATTTAATAACTAATAATAATTTCTTTTTTGTTTCAGGTAATTGTTTTCGTTTGTTACTAGCGATAATGGTGAGGCAATTCCGTATAAGCTATTATAGTTACAAGCTATTTTACACGAAAACTCATTATTCGCCACTTACTGAAATAACACCACAATTAGAAACAGTAGTACATTAAATATGCAAACAATAATTTCAGTGACAGCCCTATGCATACAGACCCCTGTATTGTCATGTTCTGCTGAAGAAATAATTAGATGATCATTTATTTATACAGGCATAATAAAACAGTAGCTGTATAAAAGAAATATGTGTCCAAAATTCGATAGAATTTATTATTATTATATGAATAATATAATAATAAATTCTATCTAATTTTGGACACATATTTATAATATATTGCATTATATAATAATGTTGCTTGTAGTTTAATCTATTATATATAAATCGGGTTTTCCTTCCTGACCATTTTACTTCAGAACGCACGAACCGATTTCGACGGTTTTGCACTCGTTGGAAAGGTCTCGGGCTCCGTGAGGTTTATAGCGAAGAAAATTCCGCAATTTTTTTAGGAGAAATGCAGAAAAACAGGGAAAATGGTTTCACACATACAGCACCATCTCTGATACCTGGCATGCACTATCACGGCGCTTGACAGCTACTCATTGTACTCTACTCAATTAATTTAAAGATACACATGCGCAGCTATCAGATCTAATGTCTGTGTCCTTTTTTATGATATTTAGGGGGCAAGCGAGTAGACGGGTCATGGATACTCGTGACAAAGAGTCGCAAGTGCGTTGATCCTTTTATGAGGGAATGGGAATAGGAAGAAGGGATTAGTGAAGTTGGGCCACAGGTAAACTCAGTCACTGAACGAACGTCGCGCCAGTGTTCTGTGAGGCCGTGGTACCTCTTTAGTGGCCCGAACCGGCCCATGCGTGCCGAATGGCTCTCCCACGGCAATGAGCATCCGTATTATGTACTTGATATCGGAAAATGTCTCACTCGTACACGCCCCCACCCGGGTTTGAACCTGCACCCTCTCGAATGCGAACCAAAGGTCTTACCCACTAGGCCACGGACGCTTTATACCCCGTGTAAAGTGACTTCAATCATAACAAGTTTTGACGGTGAAAGGAATAATCATAATCCTTTGTATTCTGATTCATAGAAGCCTTTGAAATTCTGAATCGTATTTCAGAAGACGTTAGACGTATTATTGACTTAATGAATAGTTTTTTAACGGCGCCCTCACCGTCATTACAACGTGTGAATGCCCATATGGCAGATTGTTAACTACAAATTATACTCGTTTCATTAATGGCTGCAAATGTTCTTGAATATTCTAGATATTTGCAACTTTTTATTATGTAGCGAATTGTTGAGTTGTAATTTTGAAGAATTATGCGACTGGCAGGCAATTATCGCATTAGGTTTTGAATGGTAAATTTAAATGAACATACATATACCCACTTAGCTTATAGCAAAAGGTTCGTAATGCTTGTTTGCGTTTTCTAAGACCTAAATAAAAATAAAATTAGCCGAGTCAGCTAATACACATAACGAGAGCTGCAAATGTGTTGCCGGCCTTTAGAATAGGCTAAATAGTGGAGGATATATTTATTTTATTTAATATGCTTTATTGCGCTCAGAGAAAACATTTACATATCATATTTTAGAGCGTCCGTGGCCTAATGGGTAAGACCTTTGGTTCCCACTCGAGAGGGTGCAGTTTCCAACCCCGGTTAAGTCGTGTACCAATGAGACATTTTCCGATCTGAAGTATATAATACTCATTGCCGTGAAAGAGCCATAATCGGCACGAATGGGCCGGCTCGTCCGGAATGATATCACGGCCTCACAGAAAACTGGCATGAAACGGCGTTGTGCTGTGTTTCGTTCAGTGAGTGAGTTTACCGGTGGCCCAACTTCTCTGATCCCTTGTCCCTATTCCCATTCCCTCATAGAGGCCGGCAACGCACTTGCGACTCTTCAGGTGTCACAAGTAACCATGGGCGACGGCAGTTGCTTTACATCAGGTAACCCGGCTGCTCGTTTATCCCTTAAAGTATCATTAAAAAAAAAGAAGTTGCCGAAAGTCTTCGCTGTATCTCTGTATACACTTAGCCCTAATGTTTTATACATATTTATGTCGTCAATTTATTATCATATTATCATAATTGAGGGGCATGTTCCGCTAAATACATCAGCATCTTAAGGGGAATACACGCGCCAACGGCTTTCGGAGTTTCAAAAACCCCCGCTAACGGAAAATAATTGATATACAATTAATAAAAACAAGAAACAAGAATTCCTACTTAGGGATTATAGTGTTACTTATATCGTATTGTATAAAAAAAATCGTTCAACTCAACCGGTTAGTTATGTAGTTTATACAGTTTTTATAAAAAAACTCGATGTCCACGGTACTTTTTTTTTTCAGATTAACTACATATAATCATAAGGAAAAAGTCCTCGCTAGTAATGAAAGAATTAAGATCATTCAATAACATATATTTTTTTGGCTAATGTGGTTAGCTTATGACTTATAAGAGGTTAAACTTACCCCGCTAGCCCATGTATAAGCCTTAACGCCTACATTCTCATTACTTTGCTTCGTTTTCGATAGCGTCACCTTATAATAATGATTCATATGGTGAAGGACCTTAATTTCGTGAGAAAAATAGCTTTTGTCCGCGGCTTTGCTTGCGTGGTATTGGGAAATCGCGTGAAAATACAATTATTTAGAATTTTGGCAAGACCAAAAGTGAAGACCACGCGAGTAAAACAAGAAATGTCACTTTTTTGTCAAACTAACTTTAATGCCATCTGGGGGGCTATTATGACCATAACAAACCTGCATAGTTCCAGGCAGTTCAATACACGGCCAACATTTGCCTTGTTCTTTTTTCGTATTACAACGTCTTATTGGAATAATAACTGAATTAATACTATTTTCGTTGTCTATGAATGGATTTTAAACATGTTAGTGACATTAAGGAACGTCAAACTTTACGTATTTGGTGTCACGTGACTGCTGACTGGCCGGAACTTGGCTGGGAATAAGAAGTCATAATAGCTCCCCTGTTAGCTTTTTAGTGTATCATTCTATTATAAAAATTAAAATTGCATAAAATCGTCGCAGTTAACTGTTATAGTTCAATGTATATTTGTTTGTCCCTGGCTGTGTACATACCAGGCTATATAGACTTTCAAACTACATATATAAAGCTGTTTTTTCTCTTAGTTATACTTTTTTAACATTCCTTGTTTTTCCCGCGTTGTTTTTATGTAGTCTATGTTACTATAATCCTTTCAACTATATCTATTCCTTAGGGCGTGAAGGACTAACAAGCAAGTAAACAATCAAATACACTTTTCCATTTCCATATAATATTAGTATAGAAGTTTGGATGGCGACTTTTTCACCCCTCTATAAATAAATCCCATCTCTTTTATGTTTGGATGACGGTCGGCACGTTTTACAGTTTTTTTAGGCTTTTTTTTGTCCAGGCATAATGTGCGGTTCCCGGTAATTTTAGTAAACAAAGTTGCGGTAAAAGCTACCGTTGAAAAACAAAGACAAGGGGTCGCCAAAGTCAGCAAGCCTCTAATTTCCGCGCCATTTAATTTGAGTTGTCACGCGAGGGTTCGTCTAACGCTACATTCACACGCTAGCCAAGCTGTTTGTCGAACATTCCGAATCGGTACTCACCATGAGATGCAATAGTTTCAATCATCAAACAAAATAGTGTTCAATATAAAATGATTCTTATATTATTTTGTACTTACTTTTTAACTTTCAGGTGATACGAACTGTTCGAAGAAAAAATCCCGTATACTATGCACTATCAGAGAAATTATCAATCAATCGTGCGTTTGGGGTTTTTTTTAAAACTCATTAGTCACCTGCGAGACTACGATTTTATATTAAGTTGACATAAAACAACAAAGTTATATTGGTCTGCAATAGCAATCAGATAAGTAACATTTTAAAAAGCTCCCGGATTTTTGAGTTAATGGACGGTTTTGGACCCGAAAAATTATTTGAAATAAAAATAATGTGGGTTTGATGTGTAGCTAGATACACTAGCTATTATCTAGTGGAAGAAGCTGACAAGTAACATTTTGCAACCTTCGAGTATAATATAACATTTTTTTCCATAAAATTTCTTGTAACTTACCTATTTTAATATTAAAAAAAATGTTACTTGTCGGCTTCTTCCCCTAATGTCTACAAATATTCTCAACTGTGCGCTACCTATGATTGTCCTTAATGTTCGGGAGCCTGTCCCCGTCTCCGTGGACTCTGAACATCTACACCTCCATGTGTGTGATGATGATGCGCCTGCTATTCTCCTCGTCTTGCGTGTGTAGGCACCATAACGCTGAGTTCGACGTTTTTCGGCCATTTTGGGCCATGTGGCGGTCACGGTCGATGACCACCAATTGGTCTAATAGATTTATAAAACGCGCATTACAACCGTTGCATTGTAAAATGCTTGCGGTTTTCATAAAACTAATATCGAAGAAATAACACGCCGGCTGGCCAGCAATAGCCCTTGCAATGGCGTGTGGTAATTACCACAGGACAGGCAAACTAGAAAGCCTTTAGAATAAGCTGAAGCTGTGAAGGTGGTATATTTTGAACTTATAATCATTGAAGGTGGGAGAGCCAAAATCCAAAGAATTGACATATCGACAGAAGTATAAATTAGCAAGGAAATTCGCGTAACCGTACATGTTCCGTTAAAATGTAGGTAGTCTTCTGCGCCAAGCTGCTTTTGGTATTGACTCGCAGTAGTAGCTCTTAAAAATTCCTAATTAATATAGGTAAGAATACACACCCATAAAGTAGCGTTCAGATCAAAAATTTTTCAAAAGCTTATTATAAACCATAAAGCCGTCGAATTTTTTAACAATCAAATACGTCGAAATTGTTAGGAAATATCCGTAAAATCTAATAAGACTTCGCAAAGACATGGGCGGGATGTCTAGACTATAAACATCATAACAATATCCAAAACAAAACAAATCTATATCAGACGATAAATAACGTGAAATCGTAAAAATACTTATCGAGAAATCGAAACTGTATTTCCATCGGAATATTTTTAATAAGTTAACAAGAAAACATTATGTAAGATCTCCGTTCTTGTACTCGGAGCGTCGATAAAGCCTCTGTAAAAATAACGCGAGAGAAAAAGAGCTCGGAAAAAATCTTACGAAGGTAGCCATTCTTATAACACTTCTGGGGATAGTGTTTAGTTGTAATAAATTTTAATAATGTATTATAGGTTATTGCTGTTAATAACAAGCTAAGTGTCCAAAAACAAAACACCCGACTGCAGGAATTTAAAGAATGCAATATTCGAATTTGGCGCCAAAAATCCGCCATTTTGTTTTTTTTTTAATATTTAATATAACTAGTGTCACTGTCACAGTAAATGCAATTTAATGACACAAGCCAAAATCCATTAAGCCGTTTAGGCGGCAGACCGTGCCAATATAAACAATTGCTATGATTACTCTTTTGCTTTTTTTAAGGCCATTTTGCTTATTTCGACTTAGGGCCCCTCAAACGACTTCCATACATTCGTATCTCTCGCTCTTCTTCTCCACATCGATTTCTTTTTTTGTCCGTTTCTTTTATACGCCATTTCAAATGTTTTTAGTTTAATGTTTTACTGGAGATGGTTAGTCGTAAGCTGTGGACTGAGTTTGACGTTAAGCGTTCAAATTACTTAGGTCTTCAGTCTGGCTAACGGCTATGAATTAACTTCTCTAATACTACATACACTGTTAATAATAATTTTAATTTCCATAATTTGGTACATATAGCAAGAGCAACAAATCTGTAATTAAAAGTAATTTTTTATACCAAAATAAATTACATATATTATTATTCATAATCTACAAATTTTAAATTAAACTGATTACTTCACAAAACTTTAACACACCATAAACCCGCTCTAAATCACAAAAAACTAACTCCCCCCATTAAATTAATCCATCATAAATTGTCCTTTATAATGGGGTCCCACGAAATGAGTAACGGTTGGCCACACTAGTTATCAGTAGCCGAGCGCCGTGGAGCGGAAAATGAAAAGCGAGTAAAATCGGCCCAAACTGTCATGTAAGGTGTGTCACACTACACAGGTATCGAAAAATCTAGTTTACCTACGTGTGTCATTCATTTGGAAAATGCTTAGAATAATTCTTTCAATTTTGATTTGATTCTTTTAACAGACAGACAGACATCGTAGTAATAGGGCCCCGTTTTTCCCCTTTTTGTACGGAATCCGAAAAGAGCACGGAAATACCCCCAAAAACATTTTTGCTTTGGTTTTTTAGGTATCTTTTGTCGACTTTTTTTTCCAAAAGCATGTCCCCCGCACAGAGACTTGGCAAAACATACGGAACCCTTGACATAATCCCCTCGTGGATTTACTAATATAATTATGCATTAGATATTAAAAGTACCCCTAAGAGCTCCACTTGTTATTACAACAGCTCATTGTGTACACGGACCCCGTATTTTCCAGAATTCGATGAAAAATTGCCCGAAATCGTTTTTATGAGATTGATTGTACTTGCCGTGGTGAATTCGGGATATTCGTAATTCAATAAGTGCGCCATTTTGTTTGGTGATTAAGGGGGTATCTCCAGTTTTAGTGCTTTTGGGTGTTGCTGTGTTAAAATATTATGTATTTGATACTAATATTTTAGATAACACGAGATAGTATTTTATTATGTCAAAAGATAAGTAATTTGCGTTTGAGTGAAAAAAAGGCAAGATCGAACAAAAACTTAATTTCTTTTAATGGTTTAAAATAGTAGAGTCTGGGTGCGGCTTTTATATAATCTGTAACGGATTTACCGTTACAGATTATAAGTATGAAATACAACATAAAAAGGCACTTACCGTTTATAAGCGATTCACAGAGTAACTAATAAAAATAACCCAAACCATTTACGTTTGTCCATAAATTTATAAAAAGCCTTGTTATTTCGTAAATGTACGCTAATATTCAATTACGCCCAAGTTTGTTTGCGAGGATGTTTGTAATTTGCAATTTATTTTCACATTAAAGCCTTATATTACAAAAGGTGTGCATGTGTTGCCACAATTCGATTATATTTTCATAAAATACCGTGTTTATTTTTCATGTTCTTTCGCTGGAAAATGTTTTCTTATTAAAGGTTCTCACTCGTTACATTTTCGATAAAATTTACACATTCGTGTTTTATAAATTGGATGTATTATTGATAGTGTATATTGCTCAGTGCTCATTATTATTATATTTCCTTTCTTATAATTGTTTGGAAAAAAGTGTTCGCAATGACTAATGGTCCTTAAGTTGAAAAATATCTTTTTTTCTACTCCAATGACAAAACTTCAGCGTGCTTATCTTTACTGGTATCTAAAATGCTTATGTCAATGATAAAAATTTCAATCGATCGTTTACAATTGTATTTGTGGCTGAATAAATGTTATTGTTATTATTATTACAATCAAATCATTCGATATACTGCCCCCATAGACAAGTGTCAAGCGAATATCTTTTTGGATAATCGCTTGACGTGTTTTTGTATGGGATTGACATAGTCACGTGATCTAGTCGTCATTCGAAAATGTCAAATCCATACAAAACAAGCGAAGCGATTATCGTAAACGTTAATCGCTTGCCACTCGTCTAGGCGGGCTGACCAGACAAAATTTCCTAAATTTCGGTTCCTAAACCCATATCACTAGCTCGCAGACTCACAATACAAATAGCCTTAATCCATAAAAATAAATCATATCAAAATCGACTTAAGGGTCCTACTGGAACAAATCTTCCCTTCGCCATAATCCCTGCCCTGTACTTATGTATGTTTGCTCGGGGCCTAAATCAACGCAACTCCATTGTACTGTTGTTTATATTTCATTACACCATGTGCCGATGCAGCCGAATTACTATCGCAGATGTTTAGCGCAAATTTTTATATGAATTTAATTTCGGTTGTGTTGCGTATTTAAAGGTCTATTTTTATATTTTTATTTATAGGTATTAGTGAGGCCATAAGTTATCTGTTGCGTCGAGACAACGCAATGCTCTGCAGGCTAAATCGGCGAGGATTGTTGTTACTTGGACGCTGTTAAACATTTGTGTGTTATACAACAAAATATAACATTTTAAGTTCTGTATGCAGTTTTTATTCCTAAATATCAAAAAAATAATAGCAGATTCATAACTCATCATATGATTTTTTTGGATAACACACAAATGTTTAATGGCGTCCAGTTAATTGGTACGATACAGTTACATAAAATGTTGGACTGTCGCAGCGACATCGCAACGTATCAGAGGAATGTGGCTTCACTTTTATTTTTTTCAGAAGCAAAAAAAATGAAAAAGGCAGACCTTAAAAAAATCATACCAATTAGATTGTACAGCGCAATTTCCACGGCTCTCACAAGAAATAGTTTTGCGACACCGATTGTAAACAGAAACAATAAAATAGTTTCCAACTATATCTAGATTCTAGAGCGTAAGTTCCCGATCATTTCCCAGCAGGTTTTCACAGTTGTGGTATAGTTCCGTTGTTTCATATTCGATGAGTCTCAACTCTCAATCGTATCTGTGGTCGGTAACGGGGCGTCTTAATTCGGGTTTGCGGTGGACGATTAAGGCCAAAGGGGGCCGTTACTTCGTTATTTTGACGAAATTGTGTTACGGAATTGCGGAACTAAGAGAGTTGGTTGGGTTATGTGTAATATAAGCCAGCAAATGTTGATCTGACATAGTCCGTTCAATTTTTTCGATGGTACATTGTACATTGACGTTGTCGCGTGGCAGTCGGCAGAACGCATTTTGCGAAAAATATAGTTCAATGGTGTCTGCCCAGATAGATCTTGGTCGAAATATCTTATTTCTTGAAGTACAAGTGCTAGGAAACAATTCTAGTTCTTATACTAGGCTTGTCCGTCTGTTTATAAAAATAGTTATAGACAGACAGACAAGCCGAGACTGGTACACACATCTGACTATCGTGGAAAACTAAGTAACAATAAAATATCTATGAAAAATCAGTATGGAACATAAAACAGAGCCTTTCCCTATCTCTGTGTGGATTTCAATTTCGGGATTAAAATATATGTAAAATAAACATATTTGCACATATATCGATAGTGTCAGCGTCCGCGCTATCTCGTATATTTATGTCACCCTACTGCGGCGGCGTGTCATCGGCCATGATGCATTGTGGCGTTGGGATGGTTTTTGCCGTCGTCGTTATCGAAATTGCTTTAATTTACATTAACAAAATAACCGGAAGAGTTTTCGCGCGCTCTTAATTTGAGTGTCGGTGGATCAGTGACTCGATTCTGCTATTTTAATTCAATATTGATGTAGTTTCGTTTTTCAAAACTAACGGCCTGTTTCACCGCTCATTGATAAGTGTCGGAAAGTCTATCCACAACTTTTTTGATGTTGTATGAATATTCTGTCAAAAAAGTTGCGGATATCTATCAGAAGTTAGTGTTCTCCTACCTGACACATTCCGTAAACATAGGCTAGCTTGATTATAAGTTTTTTTGAAGTCAGAGCGTGAGCCGTGCTTCACCACGAATAGGCCGGCACGACCGAAGTGATACCACTGCCTTACAGAAAACTGGGGTGAAACGGCGTTGTGCTGTGTTTTGTTCAACGAGTGAGTTTACTGGTGGCCCAACTTTCCGAATCTCCTATCCCTATTCCCTCATAAAGACCGGTAACGCACTTGCGACTCTTCGGATGTCCATGGGTGTCGGCAGTTGCTTTCCATCAGGTTAGCCGTCTACTCGCTTGCCGCCTAAATACCATAAAAATTTGTTACATATCAGAGGGCGACTGCATAGTATTTTACTGATATGCAACCTCCTTCCTTCTTCCGATTCTCTAGCATACAGAGATAGCGGGTGTCCAAAAGTACCTGATGAATTTATCGCAGATTTATTCCTCCCAGACAGGAGCGGCTCTAGCTCGTGTAGTGCTCGAGTGTAATGAAATTTTGGCGTCCCTAGGCTTGACCCTCTATGCTTTTGTGCATTAAACCCTGCACTATAGGTTGAGCCACCCCCGGTCCCGGAAAGGTTTCGGAAGTAGTCGCAGAAATATCTTGACGATTTTGTACTTCGGCCCTAATCCTCGTTGTTCGTGTGAATCCACTCATTAAAATTCACCAACAACAGAGCACAAGTGACGGAATCAAATCACGTGTTGCGAGCGCGGGCGCAAAATGCAAACGGAATTGATGTTGACCGCGGTGCCGCGCTGGTGCTGCGCTTACACGATACAGCTACTCGACCAAGTTAGCAGAATTCAGGTATAACAGCTAAACTTACGGGAATAGCATGGCCGATACCGAGAAAGTGTTTCTTTCTCAACAAGACAGTGGCGGATGTACGAAGGAAATTTGTCTGTATATGCCAACAATTTGTTTTTTATTGTTTGCTAAGTATTGCTAAGCCTGCAGGTAAAGATCATAACGAAGAAATCTTTTTTTTTTTTAAATGGACGCTTCACACCACTTCAGTCTGGCGCCGTGCTAAGTACGCGAGGGACTTGTGTTACAGGTACCAGACAACGGAAATATATTTAATACTTTTATACTATACACATAATTAAGATTTTTATTATATGATACACATATTTAATACATATCCAAGACCCAGGAACAACTTTTTACTTTGAAAAAACTTTTTACTCCGTCGGCGGGATCCGAACCCGCGACCCCCGGCTTAAGCTACCAACGCGCCTACCAACTGAGCCACAGAGGACGTCGAATTAATTATAACGAATAAGATAACGAGTTATATCAGGAGTGGGCGGTGCTAGCACTAGCTAGCACTAGCTCTACTTACATGCGAACCGCTGGGCCAAATAAAACCACAAACATAATATTGTACCAGGCGATGGTCAAAGTGCCTGATAGCCTCAACAGAGATGACGTATTGAGTAAAGCATATATACAAGCCATACTGGCTTAGGGCTTGGTATTTGGATCAAAAGAAGTTGATGATTTTGCGGAAAATCTTTGCCCAGAATAGGTTACTTAAAAAACAGTCATGCTCTTTTTTAAAATATAATTGATCACATGTGTTTACTTTTGTCGATTAAAAATAATTTGCCACGGAATTTCATAGAAATTTTATACGACGTTTTATATGAGGTTGTGAGCCAACTTACGGTGATCTATCTATAGAAATACAATGATTCTGATATCTCAAACCTTTAATATGTGTCCTATTCACTATATCATTTTTTAAATATTAATATTTAAAAATATTAATATTTAAAAAATGCTATAAAATGTAGCATCAGCATAGCAATCACACATGAATCATCATTTATATGTTTTCGCTTTATTTGCCAAAAGCATGAGATAATAACTCGACACGTGTTGTAATAACTTCCAACTAATAGTTTCATTTTCAGTCACTTTAAATTGTTTACAAAATTTTGAGTGACTGGTAATGAAACGGTTAGTAGTAAACGTAGGGAGGTAAAATCTTTCCTTCATATGTGTATAAAAGTATTATCGATCAAATTTATTTGAACTCATCATGAGTGATTTTCAATATACTTTTTGCCTATGTGACCATGTCCATTATTATAAATACGATTAAAAAAAACTGCTGCTGTGTTGTCTGCAT
>JAOTAV010084627.1:0-12092 GCA_026546445.1 Cyclargus thomasi | reverse complement strand
TGTAATAAAAATCTTAAATATGTGTATAGTATAAAAAGTATTAAATATATTTCCGTTGTCTGGTACCTGCAACACAAGTCCCTCGGGTACTTAACATGGGGCCAGACTGACGTGGTGTGAGGAGTCCATGGATATTTAAAAAAAACCCTATGTGTAATAGAGGCTAAATTGTTTGAAATCATAAATTACATTAATACAATATGAACGCGTTTCACAGTGTCGAGTTCTTCTGAATTTGCGAACGACGCAGCCATTCGAAGAAGTTTTAGAAGATTTGGGGCAGGTTTTGAAAATGAGTGGGGCTAAGCGAATGTACACGATTACTGGACAAGAGGTAAGTTGTAACGTCGTAAAAAATCTTATTAAAATTGTATTGTTGTTTGCCTCTCCTGTTTCCAATCAAAAAAAAACTTAAATCCACGTGTGTAACTTAAATACTTAAGTTACACACGTGGATTGAAGTACTTACATACTTAAAATGAATTTAAATACTTTTCGAGTATAGTACCATCGAAGGAATTGCAACAGAGCCAGTTGACGGACGTCTGCGTTATTTGGTCGGAATATTTCCATTCCATGTAAGTCGTAATCTGTCTAGTGGATTTGACATACCGCGACTAACTTATTTAGATCCGCATTCTGCCTCTGTATATATCAACTTATTATTAAACTCCGATTAGCACTTATTCATATCTATTGTGTAAACTTTCTGCAGGTGCGAAGTTTCTCCCAGCTCCGGAATGAGTTTTCTGACGTAGAGACTTTCTACCTCGGCTCTGTTCTGGCGGCGCCGGCTATCAGTCCTCGCGTCAGTGCTCCACTGCCCATAGAGTCTCCTATCAGAAGGTAAATAGTTTCATAGCATATCGTCACCTGTTGTCATAAAAATAAGTGCTATTATGGTCGAGAACTTAAGTACAGTTTATAGTTTTATCTCACCTATATGAAATGTACCATACAGTTTACATATTTGAGAGATTGTAGTACATATACCTCTTTATATAAGGTACTATCAGAGATGTTGAAAGAGATATAGATCGTGGATCTAAGTAATTTGGTCGAGTGTCAAACTTAGCCGACAGATCATCACTTACATGGGATTGACATATTTCGACCAAATGACGTAGGTCCGTCAACTGGCTCTTTTTGATTTCCCTCTTGGTACATTTTTAACTGGATCACGGAGACTAAAGTTTATCAATTTTCATCATTAAATCACACAGATCAAGGTCACGAGGCAACTTAGCAGCCGTTCCGATATCGGACGAGAGCCGCGGTCGTGCGCGGGCACGTAGCAAGAGCCGTCCGAGGGTATTGTACGCACCCGAAGGGGAGATCGTACGGAATTCAGGTACGATTATTGAATATACAGTCCATACTAATATTATAAATGCGAAAGTGTGAAAGTGTGTCAGTCCGTCTGTTAGCTCTTCATGGACAGTCAACCTCTGAACCAATTTTGCTGAAACTTGGTATTAAGATACTTTGAGTTCCAGGAAACAAAGGATAATTTTAACCCGGAAAAGTATACGGTGTCGCGCGATAAACAAATTTTGGGACAACGGAGTTGCGGGTGTCATCTGGTAGTTTTATAATATCAATGAATAACCAAAAAGTTACTGTAATTTTTTAATTAGTTATCAAACCCAGCAGAAAACAGGAGCTCCATTCTTGAAACGCAAAGTTTAGTGTAAATGTTGTGAAATAGTCTTGAGACCTACGGTTATACTGTATTAGGAAACTATATTCATGGCCTGTTTGCCGATCTAATTCAAATTTAGTCGCGATATGTCAAACCCATATTAATTGACATAATATTCCAACCAAATCACCTAGTCAACTGACTAGGAATCAATTTCTTCGATATTGCAATAAATTATACTTACAGGAATTTTATGTATATTAGATAACTTTAAGGCCTGTTTCACCGCTTACTGATAAAGATTATATCCACAACTTTGATAGAATCTATAAAAAAGTAGTAGATAAACTATCCGAAATTTGTCAGTAAGAGGTGAAACAGGCCCTAAGCTATAAATTCACCCTCTCAACAGACTACACCCTGCTAGAGGTGTTGAAGGAGGAGCCGATCCGCGTGACGATCCGCGGTCTGCGGCGCACCTTCTACCCGCCCATACACCACGCACCCATCGACAACTCCCCGCCCGATAAGAAGATGCAGCTGGACTGGGTGTAAGTATTAGATGGTTACTTTATAAAAGGGTTTTGGCCAGCCACCACTCATTCCCACTACCGCACCTCCTGTGTCGCCAGGATCGACAGAGGTGTCCAACCACGAAAACTTTTTAATATGATCTCAGGGAGCTCATCACAAGAGGATAGGTGGAGTAGGAACCATAGATGATTAGTGCTATAAAACAATAATGTGTAAGAAAATACTTTTTGAATATCGTGATTCATATTATTATGCAAAGACAAGTTTAAATCCATACTAATTTTTGGAATGGGAAATCGTGCTTCTTTGCTTTTTGTTTATTTGTTCTTCCTAGCGAGCAATAATCGACTTAATTTTTGGCATATAGACTTTTGATCTTACGAAAACATCATGAAGAAAATATAGGTATTTTTACGCCATTTCCAAATTCCAATGATATATTTATAAACTCATAATCATATGAAGATTTTTAATATAAAACGTCAAAAAATCAGTTACATTTGGCGTCATTCATCCTACAAAATTATGCAATATTAATCGATACCTTCCAATCCAGTGTATCCTATTAAAATTGGCTTAAACCACCATTGTCACGCCTAAATAACTTGTCTTCGTAAGTGATCCTTTTGTATCTCGTTAGTGTGTGCAAAAAAAAAGGAATATTTCATTCGTTCATTTATCAAATGTGCTAGTAGTAGTAGAATATTACCATCAGGTACGGTTACCGCGGCGTGGACGCGCGGCGCAACTTGTGGGTGCTGCCGACGGGCGAGCTGCTGTACTACGTGGCGGCGGTCGCCGTCATGTTCGACCGCGACGAGGACGCCCAGCGACACTACACCGGACACACAGAGGACATACAGTGGTAGGTAGTCCATACTCATATTATTATTCTGTTTTTTTTTTATTCAGAACACTTACAGTTAAATGACACTGACACAAAAAATTTATAATTAAAAAAAAACTGAAGACTTTTAAATTTTGTTTAAATAATACAAAGTCCAGGAGTACCGGGTCGCGGATCATATTTAATGAGTGTGTGTATGAGGTGTATATTGTGTCCTGTGTATGTTTGTTCAGAACCCTAGGCCTACGATCAATTCTTGGGATCAGAGATACTAGTTCTACTAATGTTCATGTTTGTTTGAGTGTGTGTGTGTGTTTAAATAGAAATACAAATTTTACATAAATTAGAATACATTTGTATTTATTATATAAAAAAAGTCGGGTTTTCCTTCCTGACGCTATAACTTCAGAACTCACAAGTCGATTTCGACGGTTTTACATTCGTTAGAAAGGTATTGAGCTCTGTGAAGTTAGTAGCAAAAATAGGTCATGAAAAATTTCAAGAGAAAAGTTACCACGCGGACGGAGTCACGGGCAACAGCTTGTAATATTATAGAAATTGTAATATTATAAACAGTGTGTTTGATTGTCCTTTATTTCCGCCTGAACGAAGTAACCGCACGTCATAGCATGCAATAACAACCAACAAAATACTTTAGAAATGTGTGTTTCGTAGCAGTGCTACGCCACGTTTCGAAACAGTACTACAAGTGTAGTGCATGGAAGTAGATTTCACCATAATGTCTGGTTTACATGTATTAAGTAGATAAGTAGGTAACTAAATTTTAAGTAATCAACTTCATGTAAACACAAAATTTAGTGCCAAGTGGCAAGTTAAATGACATAAAATGTAGTTAAAATAGTTACCTACTTATCTACTTAATACGTATAAACAAGACAATAATGTTTTATTTACACGTATTAAGAAGTTAATTAGTTAACTTAATTTTAACTACATTTTGTGTCATTTAACATTGTATGTCACTTGCTGAAAATATATTTTCAGCATTAATGCTGAACAGTAATCAAAATTTGTTGTAAAAACGGGATAATTCATAAAGTTTCACTACTACTATTTAAGGTACATCTTTAACCATTATGTTGTATATAAACTAACCTTCATCAGCATGGAGCTCCACCCGTCGAGGGAGCTGGTGGCGAGCGGGCAGCGCGCAGGTCGCGGGCGGCGGGCGCAGGCGCACGTCCGCATCTGGAGCACGGACACGCTGCAGACGCTGCACGTATTCGGCATGGCAGAGTTTGAGGCTGGCGTGTCGGCTGTGGCATTCTCCCAGCTGGTGAGTACTATATTATGGGGGCTGGGTAGCCGGTATCATAGAAACCAGGAGTAACTTTATAGTAGCCAAGTGTGCGCGCAGCACACAAAACCACTCTCTCTTCGTTAATTCTCATAACCCAGTCAGACGGATGACCGACACAACTGGTAAAGGATCAGGCGCAGGACCGACTTTTACATGTCCATCCGACGCATGGATCATCTTACTTGTATCATCTAACTAAACTTTGAGATAACATGTTTCTAACGCGAATCGAACCTAAGTCCTCTGGGTTAATAGCCGAGCTCTGTACTACAAGTAGACCATGGAGGCTTCAGTATATGGGTTGTAATAGTAGGATGAAAGGTAGAATCCATACTTCCATGCTAATATTATAAATGCTAAAGTGTGTCTGCCTGTCAGCTTTTCGATAGACCTTAACAGTCTTCCTTCGACATTTCTCCAAAAAAAAAATACAGTTATAGTCGTTTTATTTCCTTTCCTAAATTGATCTGTTTTAGTTTTTATTTTATAACACCGAAGGCAAAATGGAAACTCTAAATCTATACTAATAATAGTTTGTCTGTATGTTTGTTTGTTTGAACGCGCTAATCTCAGGAACGACTAGTTACTAATATTTTAACTAGTAAGTAGTAGTCTCGTCTAATATTTCCTTATGCTACAGAACGGCGGGAGCTACGTGCTGGCGGTGGACGCGGGGCGGGAGAGCATCCTGTCTGTGTGGCAGTGGCAGTGGGGACACCTGCTGGGGAAGGTCGCGGTGAGTACCTATGAAACTTGAAGAAAACATGTGTACAACTCACCTGATGGGAAGCAACTACCGCCGCCCATTGCAAGTGCGTTGCCGGCCTCTTAAAGTTAACATTCCGACACTCGCTGCTGCGACACATAAATATGCTACTTGCAGCGACGATCGGAACGTTAGCTTAAGAGGGAATAAGAGGAATATGAGTTATCATTTTTGTATTATGATGCAATTCATATCAAATATAATTGAAGACATATGTGGAACAAGCGAATAACCAATACTAATGCTTTTCCATAAAATTTTGATAAATCGATTTCCTTATCTATCTAGTAATAAATCAAATCGACATTATTTTAATTTTAAATAATTTTTCAAGTCCTAAAGAGACCATTTACGCAAAAATCTTTAAAATGTTAGTTACCCGCTTCTTGAACTTATGCCTTAAATTTTCCCGAAACACATTCTACAAGAAACAAAAACTTGTAGGAGCTCGGTCACCCTGGTACTAACATTATAAATACAGAACATAAATATAGCAACATTTTTAGTGCTTTGGTAAATCAAAGTCTGTGCTAAAATCCAATTAAAACGTTGATTTTACAAAATTTTATCTAAACTATCACATGCAAATACATAAGGCACCCCAATCTCAAGGTCTGGCACATGTCGTCACCACTCGCCCTGTCAAACATATCGCAAACATCGCGATACGATACACGAAACGAGTTCATAATTAAATCACAAGGTTCTAGGGTAAACGAACGAAGATGCAAAGATAAGAAAACTTGTAGTTTTTGATGCATTATTAAGAAATAATCACGCCATAACGTCTGGAGTTATACTTGCGTTCGTTAATTCAGTGACTGAATTCAGTGCTAAATTGCGATAAAGTAATTACTAGTGAAAAAGCGCAGCTTTATGCGGGTTCGCGAGAGTTTTTAAATGCTGTGACATTGTGTTTTACAAAGTATTCTGTGACTGGAGTGTGACTGTGACAGATTTTTGAAATAAAAATTTACGGTTCTGGGTACATTTGGATACTCAGTTCGTTTAGTTTATCTTTTCACTTACACATCTTAGCTCATAGATGGCGTTAGAAGTACAATATTATTATTTATTATTATCGATAATATTATGACTATTTTATTTTAAACACATCCAGACATATACTCAAGTTACTATGCTAAAGCCCAAACCTAAGGCTCTTATAGTTTTTCCGTAAAGTGTACCACAAACATGTACGGGAGGTGGAATATAGAGAGCTCGCTTCGCTCGCCCAATTATGTACTTAGATATGTTTATAGTTTCCTAGTCTCACCATGTCTTACGCAGCGCCAAAAGACTAAGGGATCTTTCGAACAAAACGAACGAGCAAACGATACCTGATGGAAAACAACTATCGTGGTAACATAGACACTCACAAAGTAGTCTAAGAAGAGTTGCAGGTGTGTTACCGGCCTTTTAACAGGGACGCTGCCTTTGCATTCATGCACACAATCGTTTTATTTTAGCAAAACATAAGTTTCCCGCTAAATATTCTGCGCAGTAAACTTGCGGATTATAGACCTACTAGCTGTTGACCGCGACTACGTCCGCGTGAAACTCTATAAACTCTCCCATTTTTACAACATTTTTGATTACTACCCGGCTCCTATTGGTCGTAGCGTGATGTTATGTAGCCTATAGCCTGCTCCGACAAATGGACTAAACAACACAAAAATATTTTTTCGATTTCGAGCAGTAGTTTCAGAGATTAGTGCGTTTAAACAAACTAACAAACTCTTCGTTTTTATATTATTAGTATAGATCTTAGATAGTATAGATGTTATGGATGCCTACCTACACGGTAAAATAATTGAGGTTGTCATGCTACTCTATGTCCCTCCCATTTAGTTTGCCAACTACAAGTTACATTCACTCTTAATACTATGCTAATATGGTTTAAACTTGAATTGATAAAACAGTTTATCTGTATTTGTTTCCAACATCGCTAAGCAACCGGCCAAGCTATGTAAATCACATCAAGCCCTCGATTATATTTCATTCAATGTTAGTAAATAAATGCGCAAACGGAATGTCTAAGATATTCAGTATTTCTATAAAAGCAATTTACCTTATTATATTTTTCTTATATCCGGAGACATTTTAAACGCCGGCATGTTTATTAATAGTCTGTTCAAAATAATTTGGCACAAAATTTCATCCAAATTTTTTTCTATTAAGTTTAGTCCCAACTGGACGCCTTACTGCCTCAACCTGGTATCTTAAAAATGGCTACATTTTATTGGACATAAAAAACTGATTATATTTTTTTCCTTAATTCCTTAATTCCTTAGTAATTGTGGAAAACTAGATATGAGGTTATAAGTAAATTGTTACCTATCAAATAACCTCATATCTAGTTGTGTACAATTACTAAGGAAAAAAATATAATCAGTTTTTTGTGTCCAATGAAATTTAGTCATTTTTAAGATACGAGGTTGAGACAGTAAGGCAACGAACTTACCTACCGTGAATGGAGTACAAAATGAACATTACAATGAACCGGCTTTTACGAAACATCTGCAGTAACAATATGTGTCGACAATAACTGCACACCAGGCCTAGACAAGTGGCTTCGAAGCTTCTAGAAGTTCTTTTTATGGCAATATTACAATTCTATTAGTGATTGCGATCAAAATTAAGTTGCTGGGTTATCTATAATATAAGAAAAGCGCCCATTTATAATGCACTCTATTTTGCCAAGCTGTATCAACTATGTAGTTATCAAGACTCTATACGCAAGCTGGATAATTTAAATTGACCAAATAAATTATATTTTTCAGACGCTTCAAGAGGAGCTAACCGGGGCAGCATTCCACCCACTGGACGACAATTTACTTATCACCCATGGGAAAGGCCATCTAGCTTTCTGGAACCGTCGAAAAGACGGTTTCTTCGAAAGGACAGACATAATAAAACCGGTATTTATTTCTATCTTATCGAAATAAAAATATAATATATACTTGCATCCGTGCACACCCTGAACTCTACGTTAAGCCGCCCCTGGCACCTGCAAATCGTCCGTCGTCAAAAAATTTGCATACAAAAACCGCGTAAGTATTTTTTACCAACCGACTTGGGCACTGCCACATTTTTTTTAATTACGCTAAAATATATATCATGTGACCAATTAATAGTTCGATGCGCAATTCGCCGCTATATCCAAATGGCATTAAAATGTAAAAACCGCCAATTTTCGACTTTAGCGGTGGTGTTAGGCGAGGAACGATATTTCGTTGCCGTAGTTCCTATCTATTTCTGCTTATACCCCCATCTGTTATCTCTTTCAAGCCGGCGCGCACGCACGTGACGGCGCTACAGTTCGAAGCTGACGGTGA
This sequence comes from Cyclargus thomasi, assembly GCA_026546445.1. Classification (NCBI taxonomy): domain Eukaryota; kingdom Metazoa; phylum Arthropoda; class Insecta; order Lepidoptera; family Lycaenidae; genus Cyclargus; species Cyclargus thomasi. The sequence continues at coordinate 3,644 of JAOTAV010084627.1, read as the reverse complement.
CGTGGTGACCGCCGACAGCGACGGGTTCATCACCGTGTATAGTGTTGACAGCGACGGCGCGTACTTCGTGAGACTGGAGTTTGAGGTGAGATGAGACCTCTATACCTGACAATATAACGTGCAGTTTTGACAGTGACGCGGTGATAGTAGACAGCGAAGGGTTCATCACTTTAAAATTTGGCTCGATAGTTTTGACTGCGAGGCTAGGAACCAAATGTATATTCAGAATGAATTCTATCGTTCGAGAGCTGGTAGCAATTTTTAGGTACTTACCAGCTAGGTCTGCCAATTTCATTATACGTATATCTTTCTATATATATAAAATTTTTTATTTTATATATATATATAGAAAGATATATAATCCTGAATTTGTCCCGACTGACTGACTAATTCATATTCGCCGAGTATGAGTTAAAGCTACAGCCATGAAATTTGTTAAGTAGGATTTATTTTGGGTAGTAAGATTTTTATTGGGTAGACTAGCTAAGAAAGTAATTTTAAAATTTCTACCCCTAAGGAGGTGAAATAGGGACTGAAAGTTTGTATGAAAGTTCGTCATTTGTTCAGTTAAATGTATATCATGTGACTACTACTAATTTTAAAATGAATGGATGCGTGTTAAAGCATTTTTTGAAATTCTACCCCTAAGGGGGTGAAAATACTTCTTAATGCGAGCGAATCCAAGGGAAAAAACTAGTAATGTATAAAAAGAGAGCTATGTGACAAGTTATCAGCTTGCCTCAAACAACTTAAAAATTGCTACTAGCTCTCGGAATATGTGGTAATAAGCCATCAAGTCAGCTCTTTACCAAATCCCATACACCAAGTATTCAATTCAACTTGAGAATTTTTCTTCTAGGTTAAATTGCTTATATACTGTGTAAAAATTTTATCAGGCGCACACGAAAGGCATCAGCTCTCTCATCATGCTGTCAGAAGGCACCCTCATCTCTGGTGGAGAGAAGGACCGCAAAATATCAGCGTGGGACACCCTACAGAATTACAAAAAAATCACGGAGACAAAGGTACAGTGACGTCATATTATAACGATAACTGTCTCTCCCGTGCATACTTCGATGGGCGTTAATATTGACGGTGAACACTAAACAACCCCTATGAAAGGGTACGATTTTCAGACCTATTTTTTTTCCATATGGCATTTGGAAAAAAAATATCGTAACACCGTTTCGGGAGAAATTCAAAAAAAGTAGCTTCCTGTCAACAATGCAAATTGGTCTTCCTCTTAGTGGCCACACCCTTCTCATCTTGTTGGTTACAAATATGGTTACCCGCTATATCATATACCTCAAACCTAATACCTGCCTACCTAGATAGATCCAAAATGTAGATAGTCCAGAATTTACTTAAGGGACTATAGCCCTAACGCCAGTAACAATAAGGAGTATATTCCCTCAGCTGCCGGAGCCGGCAGGTGGCGTGCGCAGCATCTACCCACAGCGGCCGGGTCGCAACGACGGCAACCTGTACGTCGGCACAACACGCAACAACATTATGGAGGGTTCGCTGCAGCGGCGGTTCAACCAGGTACGTTGTCGCACCTTTATGCCGTTTGTCCACTGCACGCCGTCACCGTCATTATTTTGCAATGATAAAATGCCACTTTATGATCTAGGCGATATGATTCTACCGCCCATGATGTCGCTACTCTGTATCCGCTTATAGTCAAATGAAACCTAGAGTCTATATCTCATATAGTGGCATTTTATCGGACTAAAATAATCTCGTTGAACGTACGGTGGACGGACGGCCCCAATCCTATTTAGCGGACCTTTCATCCGAATTTTGAATCGGAAAATTCGAACACCTGTCAGATACCATACGAAAACCCATCAGAAATTCCGGATAGTATGCAGGGTCCACAGCAAAACATATGAGCAATGTGCGTTACTGTAGGGCGTCCGAATTTTTCTAATCACAAGTTCGGATAACGTCCGGGCTTACAAAGGTCTGATTCTCTATACTATACGTACTTCGACAATCCATTGCAAACTCCAATGCGCTATAGCGAATAATTGGTAAAAGCCGTGCTGAGCTTTAACTAGTGATCATAACAGGCTTTAGAATCTGAACAGAATCTTGTAGGTCTTCCTAATGTCTAGCGAGCTCAAAGAGTCAAATCAAAATCAAGTTTCATACCTAATTAATATAGTTGGACCTTGTTCGGCCACTGATTCATTCCCAACTTCTATAAGCCAAAAGTGAACAAGCTGAGAAATTGGTTCTCAAATCTTAACCTCGACCTTGACAGGTGGTATTCGGTCACTACAAGCAGCTGACCGGGGTGGCGGTACACCCGGACGACGAGTTATTCGCGACCGCCGGACATGACAAGAACATCGCGCTGTGGAAGGGACACAAGCATATTTTCGCCACGCAGGTATGTTCAAACGGGTTACAAAGGAAGAGGAAGCCCGCCTTCCGCAACCACCGCGGCACCGCACCTAACGTACCTGAGCTGCGTCTCTTTACCTGTCGCGCATGAACTGGTCCATAGAAGGATCGGGGACGTCGTTAACTTAAAAATTAGTGAAGTGTCATCAGCTAAAACTACTATCTCTGGTTATCTTTAACTCGATAAGCTTTAAAACATAAACAAAAAAATACATAAAAATATTTTAGGAGTTCAGTGACAAACACACGCACATAAGAATTAAATAATTATTTCATTATCACGATTAAGATAGTTACTTGACATACACACATTCTAGGTGGGTTACGAGTGTGTGTCGCTGGCGTGGCACCCCGGCGGCGGCGCGCTGGCAGCGGGCAGCGCTGAGGGCCACCTGATAGTGCTGAACGCAGACGCCGGCGCGCACGTCGCCACCGTCCGCGTGTGCGGTTCGCCGCTCACCTGCCTGCAGTATAACACAGGTAGTGTTCGCCCGTTTTCGCAGCGACGGTCAGCTCGAGCCTCAATGAGTAATAGTCTTTTGCATACCGACCGTGTTTTTTTTCTGCTACGCACGGGAAACTCTGGAATGAACTATCGCCAACAGATTTTCCGGACCAATACTGCCGGTAAACCTCCAAGAAGAGAGCTTATTTCCTCTAGGCCGATAACGCACCCGCAACTCTTCTGATGTAACAAGCGCCCATGGGCGACGGCAGTCGCTTATCAGGTGACCCGTCGGCTCGTTTGCCCCCTAATTCTCATAAAAAAAAACATCTTTGCAGCGGGTGACATGCTGGCCATCGGTTCCCAGAACGGCAGCATCTACCTGTTCCGCGTTTCACGTGACGGCTTCTCGTACAAAAAGTCTAACAAGATCCGCGGCACGCAGCCGCTCGCGCAACTGGATTGGAGCCTCGACGGCTGTCACCTACAGACCGTCACTCAGGACTACGACTTGTGCTTCTGTGAGTTACGGGACCTAGCAAAACTTTTTATGCTGCTACCGGCAGCATAAAAGTTTGGCTTGACATCTTGGATAAACTTGGAAACTTTGTATCCCTTTTTAACACGCTTTTATTAGCTTGGCCTGTATGTATGTACGTATGTAATGGAATCTTGGAACATCATTTTCACCGATTTCCAGAAGTCTGATTACTTGAAACTTTGCATACGTATCAAGGACCGATGACAATGCAATAATTCAATAATAGTTTTTCATTATCCTTAATGG
>JAOTAV010084616.1:0-12093 GCA_026546445.1 Cyclargus thomasi | reverse complement strand
ATTAAAAAACAGTTCCTCTCCAGTTTGATTTGATTGCACCTTCATTATAGCAAGCTTATCGTTTTGCATTCGCTTCATGTTCTTCAAGTAAGCTTCTTTGTTGTATGTATATTATGAACCCTATACCTTTAAACCTGCAATATAATATTGGTATATACGGAACTCCGATCCAACACTGTCACTTATGCAACAATGTAGTTTTTCAAAATTTGACACCTTACATAACAATAACTTTATTATATGTAGATAAGATTAATTGCTCCGTGCTACGTCAAATTTTAACTTTACTTTTGGATAAATAATGATTACCTAATATTGTAAGTGTATTGTTTTTCGTAAAAGCCACAACATCATCTTTTAATAAGTTTTTCGCTCGTCTATTGATATACAGGTAACGCGAACATCCGCCATGAAACGATGTTAGTAAATTCTTACCCCAAAGGCATAAATTAGCGGTTGAAGGTTTGTATGAAAATGCTCACCGCAAGCCGCGGTCAAAAGCTTGTATAGAGTGCTATGTATCTTCACAAGTAAAAAGTTTAGTTTATAAAATAACGTAAAATACAAAGAAATCTTTTGTCACTCCACGTAGCAATTTCTGTCCAGATGGTGTCCTTTAAAACATCTTATGTCGCAAAATCAATGTCTTTCAACCCACGCTAAGCCACAAGCGTTTCGGCCATATGTCCATCATTGCACAATACGAGCCCCTGGCGACTCCGGGCTGTAATAAGCGGCCATTTTGAGTTCGTAATTGCCAGGCTAATGAGCCAGCCGTAGGCTAGACCCAGTTTATGCAACCGGTGTCACTCCGTACATACGATTTCTAAAGATTGATGTGAAAATACCTGTTATATTATGATGTGAAAATACCTGTCATAGTATAGTTTCCATCTGCGTTCCATGTGCTTAGTATACCAAAGGATTAAGGAACGATCTACACTGTTAAAAATTTTTGTAAATTTACTACAATTTTAAATTGCATCCTAAAATTACAAAATCTTTTATTGTATTGAAATTTAAACACGCATTTGTTGTGATATTACATTTTGTAATAGCTCAAATACGAAGTAGTTAGCATTTTTACAAATATTCTGTAATAAATTGTGTAGTAAAATTGCACGACTGAGTTTCACATTTCTAAAAATGTGGTGCGTAAAAACTTCCTACATAAATTTAGTTTTACTAGTAATTTACTATGGAAATTTTTAACAGTGTAGTTCCTTAGTCTAAGACACACAGGTCAAAGTTACAGATCCTATACGTTCCGACGGATTCGGCTGAAATGTCACACGAAAAGAGCCGAAATTAAGCGGCCGAAATTCTTGTCTTCCCATACACACTACACTGAATCGGTCGTTTGTAGCATATGGGGATACTTTGCCCATTGGTAGAAATTATAGATTTCATATAATAATTCATACTGCATTGAAGATTTATGAGGATGAAAATGTTAGGTCATAAAAAACATTAATTGTATAATGGGGGAAGGCGAAAGAGAGCCAGTTGACGGACCTACGTCGTTTGGTCGGAACATATCAATTCTATGTAAGTCGTGATCTGTCGGCTGGGTTATACGTAACTCGGCCAAATCACTTAGACCCACAATCTGTATCTCCTTCAACTTCTCTGATTGTACCTTCTTCAAATATATATCTCAGACTTTTAATATATTTGATCATTTATTTTCAAAAGTAAGGCGCATTTTGGTATTACCCTTTATCAGCAGAATGGTTTAATTTCACAAGACCGGCGGAACAACGTGTGTCGGGTCCACTGGTCCCTACATAATCTCAGCCGGAAGCCTTACATGTTGTGACAATCAATTACTCTACGCTTGACTCTACCTAGCTACATTAGTATCAATCAACGTCATATTAATTAGAATCGATACACCCACCGTGGCACCGACAGTGACACAATAGTTATAAGAAACCAGTAGGCCGAATGCAAAACAAATTCAGTTTAGCAAATCAAGATTTTTGGCAATATTCCGCGAAATAATGAATTTCGCGGAATATTGCTATATAACTGAAAGCTATGGATTTCCGCAAAGTAACACCAGATTCTATTAATTATTTGAAATAATTTGTCAATACAGTGCGCGGTAAGGTGCGTTCGATAAACGTGTGCCCGAACTAAAAAAATTATCCATACTTTTTTCGCTACTTCTATGTAAAATATCGAATTATATGAGAATATCCGCACAGACGAAAAAAAAAGTACGAAAAATTATATTCATATAAAATTTTACGAACCCTCTTTTACACTTTTTAGCCGGTGTACTGGTTTGTTATGTCTATTGTGATACTAATGTGTGGGCATTATACGAGATATGATCTCAAAGATTTTCAGCTTATAGTTAATTAAGTGAAAAATAAGCAATTGAGGTGCAATTAGAAATTTTTCTGCTTAAACATTTTGTCGCCTTCTATTGGTGTTTTTAAATGAGAATTAGGGAGCAAGCGAGCTACGGGTCACCTGATGGTAACCGACTGCTGCCTTCTGTTAAAAAAATCCGGACTATAGTGGTCTTAGGTAGTACTGTATAATCCAACAAATACAACAAATAAAACATTCCGACGACGCTCTGTAAACATGATTGTCGAATTACCGTTGATCCACTGTATTAATTAAGCTATAGCAACGCAATATAATATATAAATTATAAATTCTGTTTTTTATTATTATACAGAGTGTAATAAACAAAGCGATAATTTTTTAGGACATGTAAGTGTCCCATTTTAAAAAGGTTACTCTTTCACTGCTGCAGATTCGTGAGTATAAAGTGCTTTTACAATGGACTCAATTTAAGAAACATACACACCTTAATATTTTGTTTGGTCGAACCCACTAAAATTTGTACTTAAACAATAAAAGTATTTGCAATTAAAATTACAGCGAGACTTATAAATCACGCGTCTACAAACTTTTGAACATCAAAGTTGAATATAAATCATTGAAAATAATTTAACAATACTTAGCCAATAGATATCTGCTGGACATTCATTGCTAGTAGTGTTACCAAGCTCTTGAATTTATCGGGACAAGATCTATTTGTATTTACAAGCAAAAATTATTGTGCAATTTATTTCACAAAATCTATTTCTTGTGTGTAGTTTAATATGTTGCATATTATACCTGATGCTATTAACCTAAGAGTATATTTATAGTTGTCCTGAATTCTCGACATAAATGGCCACCCTACTAGCAACAAGCTCGACCATAAATTGTGCAAGTTGAAGACATTTTCAAATATTTGTTGCTTTGATACCCCGCCAATTGTCGTGTTCTTTTCGTTGGTATGTTTGTCCGTTTGTGTTCGCCAATCTCGTGTTGATTTACGGTTTTAATATGAGATGGTTTTAGCCGATGGCTCGTACTTGAGAGGGGTTTTCACTGTAGACTAAAAAAACTTATAGAAATATTGTTGTTGAGAGAAAGTCTTCTTTATTCTCAAAAAAGGTAACTAATTAAAATACTACGAAGCCAGTTTCTTAAAATGCTATTTATAACTTCAAAGAATGATTAAATATAATGCTTTTAAAAAGATTTCCAGAGATCAATGAACCTAAAATTAATGGAAACTAATACGCCAATTAACGAAGCAAACAAAATACAAACTTTGAATTGGTGTTTATACAAATAGTTTTAGCAATATCGTAACCGCACAATATTAATCACAGTAACAAAACAAAAAGCAAAAACTATAACGCCGAGAACCACAAAACGTATTAACAATTTTATTACCCTTTTGTCGGTTCAGAATTTAAAAAAAATGATTGATATATTCCAAGAATTAAAACCGCAAACTGGACCGGTCATGTATAGTCACGAGCGTCAAGATATGAAGCGTTAATATAGACATATATTATGCAGTAGGTGGTCTGTAAGTTCATTTTCTAGTTAGTTTATTATATATTTTTGATATATAATTTAAGTAATAATTTGCTTAAAATTTTCATATTTTACTTTTTAATAATGTTTTAAAATGCACGGTACAATTTTTCTATTTTTCAAAACTTTAAGGTCGATGCTAACTCCTGGTCGATCGTACATTTTGTATCATAATAAATATTTTATTCCTATTGTTTTTCAAAAATTTCAGATATATTTTTTTTCTCAATGATGAGAGTCACCCGGAGTTTAGTGTCGAAATGCAACACATACGTGGGCAAAATGTAGGGATGTGAATAAGCTGCCAATCATTTTAAAAAGTACAATTTTTATGCCGCAGAACGCTGAGTGTTTCTGTTTTGCCACCCCGAGTTTTGTGTGCATCAACATTATAACCAGAGAATAAGAACGATTTTTAACCCTCCCACACCTCCACAAACTACAAGTCAAGATCAAGATAGGCGGAGCGGCCATTTTATTAAAATCCCATCTATTATCCATTACGCAACAACATCCGTTTTCGAGCCTTCTTTGACGTTTAATTGTTTTAATTGCTTCCCAGTGCGGCAAAGAGATTTTTAATTATAGACCTAGAAGCCTACTGCTATGTAATTTGAGTTTGGTATCTTCATAAAATATTTACTCTCGCTGATAAAATATTGATCAAGAATACAGTAGGTAAATTAAAGAGCTGGAGTAGTTGGCTTAGTTTTTTCTATTTATTACTAACGCATATTATGACGGTCGTTAATATTATAAGTAGATACATCTGGAAATTGTGCTAATGATCTGATTTTATTTTATTGAAACGAGATAGCTCATAAGGTTAACGTATTTTTTTTAAGGGAAAACCCGGGTGCCTCGGGCTGGGCGTTGAAGCTGAAGCATGCATCCTAAGGGTATGTGACAAACTAACTAAAACCACCTGTGATCTGCCATCAGCCGGGGTGCCTGGATCTGTCAAACAACAACTCAAGGTTCCACAAAGCGCCTAGACTAGCAGCTAAGCCGGAAAGGTATATTATAACCTTCCTCTCCCAGAACTCTGAAAAGTACCCGATCTGTCAAACATAGGACCTTCAGGATCCAATTGTCGTGGAGTGGCACAACAGTCCGGGAAACTGAAGGTTCCACAAAGCGCCTAGACTAGCAGCTAAGCCGCAGAGGCATATTATAACCTTCCTCTCCCGGAACTCTGATAAAACCGAAGTTTGGAGATTCGCGTAGCTCCGCCTCTGCAACTTCGTCTTAAAAAGCAGATTTACTTTCATCCAATCCAGTGATTTGCATTGGAATAATGTTAACGGCTACTGGATTTTTTTTAGGAGCCTATACTAGGCCACTGCTGGTCAAACGCCTCTCTTTATGTTTCTCGTTCTAACGCCACCATAGGCCAGCCTGGCTTATAGATAGACCGCTGGGCGAAGGTAACCTAAGTACCAGATGACGCACGACGCCGCCGTGGGAGGTCTCTGAAAAGATGGGGGGACTGGAATATTATTGGAATCTTACTGTTTTGGAAACAAGCTTCATAATTTCGAACGATCAAAGGATACTTGCTCGGAAAGGCCAAATTTCTGATGCTCGATGACCTGGCTGTACAGCCTCGAGAATATTATCACAAAAAATCAAGCTACTGCAACTTACGAGTACTTGTCAACTGACATTGACAAAGCCGTTATCAGCCAACGTTACGCAAGATCTGTAGATAAGAACAAAAGATTAAGAGACAATCCGACAGTAATTATAAATCCGGTTATCTTGGCAATCGGAATAGGAACCTTGACTGATATATTATTAAGTAATTCTGAACATGTAGCTGTGCTTTAGAAAGGGAGGTCGTAAAATAATATAGCTCATTCCTTAGCGCAAGTAGCTGTCGATAATTCGGTCCAAGTTATAGGAGTCAGCGCTTCGATTTAATTGATTATGCTTTCGCCGATTCAACAGACATAAAATAAAAGTATGTCATGCAAGGGTCATTTGATAAACATCGAAAAAAGTGTAAAAATGTTTGTCGGCGGTGCATCGTAGCCGGGCAGATAATGAAGGATCGGAAATCAGATAAAATATATTTTTTTTATTAATATACTAACTGACCCGGCGAATTTGTTCCGCCTTAATGGCAATAAATAAGCAGATTGTGTTTATTTTTATTGGAAAATCAAACGCTGTCGAACAGGATAAAAAGTACGAGAAGCTCGTATCCTATCCGTCTCCTGGCTCTAAACTACCTCCCTACCAATTTTCAGCCAAATCTGCTCTGCCGTTCTTAAGTTATAGGTGGTGTAACTAACACGACTTTCTTTTATATATATAGATGAATTCTAGTAATCCTTGCATCTTAAAAATTTGCCAAAATCATTATTGAATCCCACGAAATCGCTACCGCTTATGCCTTACGCGAAGATTATATAGTAGCCGCTGTGTGAACCAGATAAAGGCGAGACACAAAGCGCTTGTGAACCGGCACGCTATCGTTACCATAATATTGTTAAATATTCATTTATTTCGTCGACGATTCTCCAACCAACCGAATAAATATATTTAATTTGGTTAAAATCGGTAAAGCCATTTTGACTATTAAAGGTGATTAATCTTCTAATATATCAAATTCTCGTGTCACAATGTTTGTCTTCGTACTCCTCCGAAACGGCTTTACCGATTTTAACCAAATTTTGCATGCATATTCAGTAGGTATGAGAATCGGCTAACATATATTTTTCATCCCCCTAAATGTTAGGGGAAATTATTTATATGGCAAAACAACTTTGCCGGGTCAGCTAGTAATAATATAGTAATATCTATGGATGCTTCACACCACGTCAGTGCCGTGGTAAGTACTAGAAGGACTTGTGTTACGGGCACCAGATAATAGAAATTTATTTCATACTTTTATTCTATACACATATTCAAGATTTTTATTATATGATACACAAATTTAATACATATCCATGACTCGGGAACTTTGAAAAATTTTTTGTTCCGCCGGCGGGATTCGAACCCACGACCCCCAAGGTGCTTAAACACTGCGCCACAGAGATCGTCAAAATTATCACTGTGCAGGAGAACTTTTATATTATAAGACAAATTATTACACTTATATACAACTCTTTAAACGAAGCTTAGAATCAACAGCAATTTCGGCAACGAATTTTTGAAAAGTGCATCAAACTTTTTGACGGTATCGGTAAATAATATGCAGCAATTAAAAGTTTCGGTTTTGTTTACAAGTGCACCGTTCGCTAACTTCAAACATTTGAAGCACAATATAAACATCATACAGTTAACCATCTTCGTGTTATATCGGGTAAATCGAATATATCACACATAAAAGTTATATCAATATAGGTTGACGACCTCCGTGGCTTAGTTAGTAAGCGCGTTGGTAGCTTAAGCCGGGGGTCGCGGGTTCGAATCCCGTCGAGGAAGCAAACATTTTTCCAATGTTCCTGGGTCTTGGATGTGTATTTAAAAAAATCTTAAATTTGTTTATAGTATAAAAAGTATTAAATATATTTACGTTGACGGGTAACTGTAATAGAAGTCCCTCGGGTATTTTATTTAATCATCCTTATTACCGGGTGTCAGACTAACGTGGTGTAAAGCGTACATAGATATCATATATTCATTATATCATTTGGGTTGTCTTGGAGTTACACACTGCTACAATGAATACTGCGCAACTGAAATCGAACAGCAGTTTGCAAAGATCGCGATATCGCCATAAAGCATGCGACATACCGACTGATATAAAAATATGAACATGTGTGTGTGTGTGTGTGTGTGTGGGGAAGGCTAAAATTGCAAACATCATCCTTTCTGTAGGTTTGCATTTCTAAAACTTTAGATTTTCTCGTGTCAGTCATATAATTTACGTCACATTCGCAATTTGTTTATTATATTTGCAGACATATTCAATTCAAGCAGTTTGCACTCTTCAATGGAATACCCAAGTTAGTCTACCGTGTAATATTTATACTGTTGAAAGTTCCCATACAATAAACCGCCAAGCTTAGCTCACTGAATTACGTTACGCCATGTTGGAAACTTGGTTTGCTACTATTTGGAAATTGCTGTAATCGATGTTGTTATGTACTCTAAGTAGTATAAACTGTGCCAGAATGGTTGAGTTATTCAAACAAAATTGTTACATTTAGGGTGAGTATAAGTATATATTATATTATCTAATATATAAAATTCTCGTGTCACAGTTTTTGTTGCCATACTCCTCCGAAACGGCTTGACCGATTTTGATTAATTTTTTTGCGCTTCGGTATGAGAATCGGCCAACATCTATTTTCATCCCCCTATTTACAGTATTATAAGGGGTATTACAACCCTAATTTTTTTTGGCAAAACAACGTTTGCGCGGTCAGCTAGTATATATTATAAAACAGTAAAATTAGAGTGTCCGTACATTTAATATTCTCTCAAAATTATTATCAATGTGGGTGTTAACGAACGGTAAAAGAACACATATCGACAAAAAAAGTTGTCTATTTGTCTGTTTGTAAAACTTTGTACACCTTTTTACGAAAGATGCGTAAATGTTAGAGTGGATTTCAACAACTATATTTTTTTTCTAATTTTGGGGGTCATGATTTTTTTCATATAACTTGGTGTGAAGAGAAATTTCATGCTTTTGATTCTAGTTGTAGTTGATATGGAAAGGGAGTGCGGAATACCAATATTATTTTAAAACATGCTAATTGCATATTATTAATAAATAAAACACTACGCCCACAACAATACGCACACTCCAATATTTTGACACTACTCGACCTCGTCATACACGAAATAAGTACTCTTTTGTTTATGGTTGAAGTCCGTTATTTTTTTATACTATATATCCCGATTCAATATTTATCTTGTAAAAAACGTCCATTGGTGCAGAGAAACATCTGAAAAAATTATGTTGCTTCTCACCGCAACCCTTAGTAATATTATTAATGCAAATGGCTGTCTGTCTGTATGTGTGTTACATTTTCGCGCCAAAACCACAGAAGCGATATTGCAGAATTTTGATGCTCCGCGTCAAAAATTTAATTTTGGCGCAACGGAGTTGCGGGCACCATCTAGTTTTAATATAAAGTAACAAAGACGCTAAAGTTATAAGCTAAAACAAAAGAATTAAGACAAAGGAACATATGCAAGCCAAACTGCAGAAAATGTGTCATATTCATAAAGTTTAGAATATCTTGTGGAACTAAGCACTGTTCTTATTACTTAACTTTTAAAGTGCCCGCGCTTATGTAACAGAATTGTATTCTGGGAATAATTTTAGCGAATGTAGGAAAAGGTGTTCTTTAACAGGAACTGGTACGAGAAATGCTTGTCATTTTAGCAATATTATACGGGAGTTTTATTAAAACAAGCTTACGGTTCATGGAAAAAAACTGCCGTTACCCATAGACACTTGCAATTTGCGACATCAGGAGAGTGGCAATTGCGTTGCTGGCCTTATCCTATTCCCTCATAGGGAAATTGAGACACATAATAAGAAAGAAATAAAGATTAGTAAACAGCGAATAGGCCGTAGGGAGTTAAGGAGTTATCTCCGGTAAACTCACTCATTCGACTCACTTGAACAGTTATAATCAACCACGTCATATTAGCGATAGCGTGATCAATCTGGTATCAAAAGAAGAGTTTTTTACTATATATAGCGGCAGTAAAAATATAAAATTACAATTTTCAATTCTGTAATAATAGGTTATAATCTACCTACTGCCGGTTAACAGATTAGCCTGGAGATAGATGTAAGGACAGACAGACAGACGGGTAGATGGACAGAAATCGAAGTCTTGTAGGAGGGTCCCGTTTTTTACCCGACTGCGCCGGAAGGAGGGTTATGTTCATCAAGAGCATGTATAGGTATGTATGTATAATTGTTTGGGACGCTCTGCAGCCTACACGGCTTGATGGATTGTAACATATGAGGTATCGTAAGATTCGCCTTCATAGCGCAAGCGACACTAGTTACATTAAAAATAACAAAATCAAAATGGCGGATTTTTAAATCAAAATTGTCTTTTTTAAAAAAAAAATCACCCATTTAGGTCGATTAGGGTTTTAAATAGCCATTTCAGAAATATACACAACTTGGTGTTTTAATTGCAATGGTGTTTTTAGACATTTAGCTTGTATACTTTAGGTTGGGAATCCTAAAAACTTTAAAGAAAGTTCTTTACTCTAAATTTTTACATTTGGCCCCAAGCCTCCATACCTAAGCCTAACACCTACACTATCGATTTCACTTTGCAGTAAGGAGGTGTTTTATCAAAAGTGCACCTGCGTGGCCGTCGCGTTGTTTATGTGTGTGTATCGGGTATCTCGGGCTACGGCGGGGGTCAAAATATCAGGTGGATGAATTAAGTTATGCGGTTTGTTCTTGAGTCTGGGCTATGTATATTCTGTGTTATGACTTGTAAGCACTATGTACTATTTATAAAAGTAGTTTTTATTTGACTTGGCTTTTTCGTATCAATAATATAACAATGTGTGACAAAATTGACAAAACTTTAGGGTGTGTATGACCATAGTGTTAGCTGTGAAAGTAGCAACGCTAAAAATATTTTTTATGTACAAGCGCCGCAGGGACATGTATTTTGTATGGGCACACACGAAATCCTTTTTTTTTGGATTTAAGGTACCGGAATATATATTTTTTTTATTAGATGAATCCCGGGTCTTTACTCAAAAATGTGAAAAATATTCATGACAAAAAAAACTGCCCGTGGATACCAGTGCAGGGCAAAGCTTATTCAATGTCTCTACAAAATTAATAACAATAAAAACAAATTAACTAAATTAATAGTACGGTAAATTTGCAAAAATAACTCTACATACTTTAAGATTCATGTGGTTAACTGTTTTAGAGATTTGGGACTTACCGATGAATTCACATGAAACTGACGTCAAATGGCGTGGCCCCCTAGATATCATTTAAAAAAAATATGATTTTAGAATTTCTCGTATTCAGTAAGTACTTTTATAACATTGCTTCATTCATCATCAATTTTTCTCAAATGTATATATCAAAGTTATTGCGACGTCCGCATTAAAATTTTACTTATTATTTATTATTTTAGGATGTAAAGAACTTAAGCATGTTGTGTAAATTTTGTGTAAATTACATGCTGTTCCTGTGATTCTGCCAAGCGACCATAGACACATTCTGTGACTCCATATCTTAAGCTAAAGTTTGACAATCGTATGTATATCAGAAATTAAACAAAAAAATCTTGAGATAATTCTATGTTCAAAAAGTTCGCAAGAGAGTTATGTCTTGTTTACACGTATATTGTAGATTAATAGTTAACTAAATTTAAAGTGACTTAATTTTAAGTGTATGTTCAAACGTATTTAAGTAGTTAAGCTTTTTAGTTGACTCAAGATAGACGATCAACAAAGTACTGAAGTTGTAAAGTATGTGAATAAGAGTAAATTATTGAAATACCCACTAAAAGGAGCACGACGAAAAACTGTACCCGAATACGCCACTAGACTTGTGAATTTAACTAAATCGTGCTGAAATGTACATGTCCAAATGTGGTCATTTGACAAGCTCCGATTACCAACTTACCAAAAAAAATTGTTTTTTTTTAATTATCTGATTTAATTATCAAGCAACTTGCTACTAAATCTTGTGTTCACATGCAATTAATATTTTAAAATTTAGACAAGAGAGATCAACGCGGGCGCTCAGAACAAGCGTCGCTTCAAAAATATTCAAAACAATTGGTGTCAGAAGTGGGATTATCCCATTTGTCAAATGAACCAATTCATAAAGCTCCTTATATGAATTTCATTTGCGTTACCGATAGCGCGATGTAAGCTGCGCTTAGCGCTATCTAGTTCGTGTCACCTGCAAATATTTTGCATATAGTTCCCATACTAGAATTATGTGCAGCGATAATCGAGGAATCGTAACTTTATGTCGTGCTTATTGAAATTATAGAAAGTCTTTGAGTTTTTGTGATTACTAACTATTTGGTGCCCGCAACTTCGTTTGTACATCACGCGGGAGCCGTACATTTTCCCGGGATAAAAAGTATCCTATATGTTACCCACACCTTTTTTTTATTTTAGGACGGGAAATGCTCTTATGCATTCGCGGTAGCATTGGGGAGGGGCAACCGGGGTATGTGGGACTCGCTGTGGTTGATAAGATGGTGAGTGGCCATCAGCTCT
>JAOTAV010084605.1:0-12095 GCA_026546445.1 Cyclargus thomasi | reverse complement strand
AAAAGTATTAAATATATTTCCGTTGTCTGGTACCTGTAACACAAGTCCTTCGGGTACTTAGCACAGGGCCAGACTGATGTGGTGTGAAGCGTCCATAAAAAAAATTGATGGGGAAAAATGAGTATTAATAGGAATGTTGTAAAAATGTTAGTTATCCGCTTCATCCACTTAAGTATTCAATTATTAAAGTAAACCAGGGTCCGTGATAATAATTAATATCAAACAGGGGAAAATAACAATTAATATCAACCAGGCGAATGATAATATCACTATTAAATTCTATTGCAGCAAAAGATATTTTGTTTTCTATTTTCTTGGAAACAGAAACGTTCGCTTTTATGAAACCGTATTTTTAAGCTACTCACTATTTTTAAAAAGAACTCAACAAGTTTTGACGAAGCGGCCGTTTTGAATTACTTACGTGCGTAAGTAAAAATTAAAGTTAACAAAATGCAATTGTGGCCAGAAATTTTTACATTTACATTTACTATGTAACTAACATTTAAAGTAGAAAAAATATTTGCTATTTAAAACAAAAAATATACCATGTCCGAAGTAAATTCTTGTTTAAAACTTTATAACTTTAAAGTAACTTTTTGTTTATACATTATAATTTTAAACAAAAATTTACTTCAGACATGGTATATCTTATAGACACCACTTGACATTTGATGTTTACTAACATACAAAAAATAATTGATTGTTGATATAACATCATTTAAAAAAATCATAGGCGACCTAAGTAAAATATACATTAATGTTACCATTCCGATCCTTGCTGCAACCAGCTGTGACACAAGAAATCAAATAAAATGCCAGCATAAACAATAGGTTTCATTTTGCTCTACGCTAATACATCGCATCGTGGTCAGCCATATGTCACTAGGAAATGAAACCTATTGCTTATGTCATAAAATGACATTTTATTTGATTTTTTATGTGTCACGACTGCTTGCAGCGAGGATCGGACCGTTAACTTTAGGTACTCATTACTCATTAAACTAATCATGTAATGGATTACATTTGCAATTATATTTGAATGGTATGAAGGAATACGGACTCAGTAACATTACAATGTAGCTGTAACATACAACTTTGCTTAATGATCAGACCAATTTTCGTTGTTCGATAAAAATTTAAATCTGATGTATAAAAAAAATTCAAATAACATTAGAAATATGGATAACCAGCATATTGCTGAATTTGTCACAAGTTCATATTATTATCACAGTTGTTTAAAATAGCCATTTGCATATTAGTTCACAGGCATGTTATATCATCATGTAAAAATTATAAAAAAAATATTTACATGAAAAGTTCAATCTTAAACATGGAGTATATAACCAATAGAGAACTAATGTGAGCACGTGTCTGAAACTTATCAGTGTTTGGCCACTGATAACTTAACCGCCAACCAACTAACGCTCGCAAACTAAAACAGTACGCACCAACAAGAGACCTGTGTGTACGTACTCCGATACTTCCGACCAATCAGAGCTCAGTGGATTTGGGCGGATTTTTTTTCCGAACAAAACTAACAACATTTTCGCTGTTTTGTTTCTATGCTCGATGATCTTGAAGTACCTAACGAATTCTTAAGTACGTACTTATATTTCAAAGGACGCACAAATTAATATTTCTTAACATGAATGTTAAATAGCAATTAGAATTGATCTAAAATATTGCAGACCCTCTAATCAGGGTCATGCTTGAAAATAATTAATTAGCTCTGTCAACAAATATAAATAGTAATCTCTCAATTTGTGCCCTAAACGATATAATATTCTTTAACCATTCTCTCATTTTAGGATACGATGAGACCATTTAAATTATACTTATTATTAACTGCCTTTTTTGCCTCTGTTTTATATGTTTATTTAGCAATGGTCCTATTTCAGTCACACGCACCTTAAGACTAAAGTTTGCTTTGTAATATTTACACATTTACCTCCTTATTCATAAAAATATTTAACCAGCGTTTAACTAATCAAGATTCGGAGTTCTTTTCTGGAACATTGAAAACGTCACACGAAAGGGAGTACTAATTTTTTTTATAACGCTCTTAGTATTAACCACTGATTATAACTACGGGCCTTAATATTTTTATGAATAAGGGGAGAAGAGTTTAATGTTAGTCTTTTAAGTTCATAACTATGTTATGCACGTTAAACACTTCACTTTCTAACTCGCTTTGGTAACACGATAATGATCTTTTCAAGACGCAAATAGTCTTCATATGAAAAAAAAAAACAACAAAAGGCGGAAACGATCGCCTTTGTATTCTGCTAACACGCGCAACGTATGCACAAGCTCATCGGCAGTCGCCATTCTATTCCGCTAATACGACGCGCAATGTATTTATGCTAGGTGGCAAGTGATATGATTCTTCTTCGTCTAAATCTCCGGCCGTATCGCTTCCAGAAGATGACGCAGCAGTAGAGGATGAGCATTAGGGCTGAGAACGTGAGCAGTCTGCTCATTAGCCTGGAGTCCCCGGGGTCGATGTCCTGGTGAGGCCGAGACGGGGCCGCGCCTGAACCGCGCCACGCGCGAGGTGCAGCCTCAGTACCCTCCACTTCGGGAGCACCTAGAAGAGGGATGAAAATTTTCGATGATGATAAAATTATGACAATATGACATTTTGACCGATTAAGGATATATAGAATAATACATGTGAGTTCTTTTAATAACACTATACATGGCTTTTTTTAAAAAAAATACCACCTCTAATCACTACTTTAGAGCGTCCGTAGTCTAGTGGATAAGACCTTAATTTGCACTCGAAAGGGTGCAGGTTCGAACCACGGTGGAGGCGAGTACATAGTACGAATGCTCATTGCCGTGGGGGAGCCATGCTTCGGCACTAGTGGAGTGATACCACGGCCTAAAAGAAAACTGGCGTGAAACGGCATTGTGCTGTGTTTCGTTCAGTGTGCAAGTTTACCGGTGGCCCAACTTCCCTATTCTCATTCCCTCAAAAAGGCCGGCAACGCACTTGCGACTCTTCGCACGTTACGAGTGTCCATGGGTAATGGCAGTTGCCTTCCACCAGATGACCCGTCTGCTCGTTTGCCTCCTAAAATATAATCAAGAAAAAAAAAATAACGCACTATTCACAGTCTATAACTCATTCGTTGTCGAGGGATCTTAAAGTCATTTACTCACTTATGCTCTTGGGATCGGTCGGCTGGTGTCGCGGCGCCAGTGTTCTCGCAGCGGGCGGCGCGTGCACAGGTGTCGGCGGTATCGGCGAATTGCTGACACACTCGGGCAGCTGCCGCGGCCCGCTGCCGTCCTTTGACAGGACTCGGGAGTACAGGTGGAGACGACCACCTTCAGCACGCTTGGGAAGGTCTGCCAGGATAATAAAAGATTCTAAATAAAATTGACACATTTTTTTCAAATTATATTAATGGGGGCAAGCGAGCAGACGCGGTTACCTGATGGAAAGCAACTGCCGTCGCCCATGGACACTCCTAAAATCGAAAAGTCGCAAGTGCGTTGCCGGCCTTTATAAGGGAAAAGGGAATTGGAATAGAGATACGGGGATTAGGGAAGTTGGGCCACCGGAAAACTCACTCAGTGAACGAAACACAGCACAACGCAGTATTCACGCCAGTGTTTTGTGACACCGTGGTATCACTCCGGTCGAGCCGGCCCATTTGTGCCGAAACATGGCTCTCCTACGGCAACGAGCGTCCGTATTACGTACTTGAGATCGGAAAATGTCTCGTCGGTACACGCTTCCACCGGGGTTTGAATCTGCACCTTCTCGAGTGTGAACCAAAGGTCTTCTTACCCACAAGGCTCAAATGTTTTCAGATTGTCTAAATGTTGACCTACCACCGGTTAAGTAACTAGCCGTGATTATAAATTAGTGTGCAGTTGGCATTCAGCGACTACAATTTTTATACAGAAACTAGTTGAGCCGACAGACGTTGACCCGCAGGTCTTGGTTTGTGAACCTAAACCATTTTCAAATGCCCTGGAATACCTACAAAAAACTCGTTAAAATCCCACGAAGGGACCAGGATAATCTTCTCATTATCCTATCACATCTCATCATACTCTATCCCCTCCTATTTTTATTATCCACGCAGGTCTCTATGCAGGTTCTTGAGCGAGGTCGGTAGATGTCCCACAAGGACTAGAGACGTCTGCCGAATGCCAGGATAATGAGAATAGATAGATAACACCATTATGACGACCTCTGTGGCTCAGTTGGTAAGCACGTTGGTAGCTTAAGCCGGGGGTCGCGGGTTCGATTTCCGCCGACGGAAAAAAAAAAGTTTTTCAATGTTCCCGGGTCTTGTGTATCATATTAATCTTAAATATGTGGATAGCATAAAAGTGTTAATTTTTTTCCGTTGTCTGGTACCCGTAACACACCAGACAAAAATAGCGAGTTCGTAGTCTCCGAAGGTAGACAATAAAAACAATATAAACAATAAATACAATAACATAGAATAATATCTTTAAAAATAATATTCATATTTATATATGTAACTGGTATAAAAATTTACACATATACAATATATTATATATACTTAATTATTATATACATAAAAGTCCGAAGCGTGATGGACTGTCAGTCAATAATGTTATATAAGTTGAATAAGAACTTTGGATGAGATCCCAGGTACAAAAAACCTAACATAAGGATTACAAACAACGGATATGAGCGAAAAGCGTATAGATGTCCCTATTTTTTAATAAAAAAAAAAAAGAAACACCAGACCTACGTGGTGTGACGCGTCCATCGATATTATACCGGTTACTTACCTGACGGTATAATATGCACGTCTCTATGGTGTCTGGGGGCGGCGGCGTCCTTGAGCGAGGTCGGTAGATGACCCACGAGGGCGTACTGTAGCCCGGCTAGCAGCAGCCAGTGACAGGACCGCGCCGCGCCGCCCTCGAGACAAGAAGAGTCACCGTACACAACTATACGGCCCGCCTAGAAGTATTAACACAAGTTAAAGAACGTTATACATAAACATAGCTTTCATCTACCTCTCCCCCCGCCCATGTCACATTTCTGAGATCCCCATCTCTATTGTGATGTCACAAACTTGCAATTTTACATCTAAAAAATGGATTCAACCCAAATTAAATTTAAAATTTCAAGTTTTTATTCGTAAGGTTTGAAATGTGATGTCCCTTAAGATTTATGGATGGTCTTTTAAAAATGTTTTGCCTAAATTATACTATTTCCTTTTTAGGGTTCGGTACCCACAGGGTAAAAACGGGGTTTTTACCATGTGGGTATTGAATGATGATTTTCGATGTCCGTCTGTCTCCAGGCTCCGTGGTTCAAGATAGGTAATAGTTAGAGAGTTACAATTGTCAAAGATTATGTATTTTTGTTCCCGCTATAACAATATACACTAAAAACAAAATACGTAATGAAATATTTAAGGAGGCTCTCATAAATCTCTAAGGGTAAAAACGTTATTTAACGTTAATACCAAGATTTATTACTAAGACTTCGATGTCTGTCTGTCTCCAGGCTGTATCTCAAGAACCGTAACAGCCAGAGAGTTAAAATTTTCACAGAATATGTATTTCTATTGCCGCTATATTAACAAATAATAAACACAAAATAAATTGAATATTTAAGAAGAGCTCTCATACAACAAACGTGTTTTATTTCTTCTTCTTGGTACTAGATAGCGCTGCAATACGTCTACGTCGCGCTATTGCTTGTTAGGCAACGTAAAGCTAAAGCTGTTTAACTTTCACAACTATGTTCCCTCAATTAATTAGTCTCACGTTAGCAGGCCAGCGCGTAGCCATTTTCTGCTTGTGAACTTCACTATAGTGTATAATAAGGCGAGTGATAGCATGCTTATTTAAATGAATATTTAAAATCTTTTGTCCTGAATGATATGCACTGTTTACACTGTTAAAAATTTTTGTAAATTTACTACAATTTTACTACGCAAATGCATCCTAAAATTACAAAATCTTCTATTGTA
This sequence comes from Cyclargus thomasi, assembly GCA_026546445.1. NCBI lineage: Eukaryota > Metazoa > Arthropoda > Insecta > Lepidoptera > Lycaenidae > Cyclargus > Cyclargus thomasi. The sequence continues at coordinate 6,117 of JAOTAV010084605.1, read as the reverse complement.
TTGGAATTTGATTGAACACGCATTCGTTGTAATATTACATTTTGTAATAGATCAAATACGAAGTAGATAGCATTTTTACAAATATCCTGTAATAAATTGTGTAGTAAAATTGCATGACTGAGTTTCACATTTCTAAAAAAGTAGTGCGTAAAAACTTCCTACACAAATTTAATAAATTTACTATGGAAATTTTTAACAGTGTAGCAAGTCACCAAACATTTTCCCCCTTATTCATAAAAACGTTTAAGCAATGTTTAACTAATCAAGGTTCGATGTCCCTTTCTAGAATGTTGAAAACGTCATACGATAGAAATTCAAGAAAACAAAAAAGATTTCTATCGTGTGTTGAATATTTTTTATGTGGAAGGGGCTAAAACTCTTAAAATTCAGGTGCGATTCCTGTTCAAATGTTGATTCTTCTGAATCAACATTTAATCGCACTTGCGGCCCTAGCACAGCGACCGAGGAAGTGTTTCTCTACACAGCAAGTTAACTAAATAGACGTGGAAGTGACGGACGCACAAACGAAATCTGTCAGTTTATCCCAACCATCTGTCGGTTTGTCCACACCTTCGTATATCTACGACGCTACGATAGCCCTGCTTTACGGTTTCTCTGTGATGAATTTTAAGAGTTATAATGTTTGGTGAAGTGATTTTGAAATTTTACCTTGGGCACCTGATCGCTGGTGCTGTTGGTGTAGTCCCTAGTTTCGCCGTCAGTCTGCAGCAGTCCCAGTATCGGCACGTCGACTGTCTCCCCGGGCGATCCTCCCCCGCCTCCGTTCTTCTCCGTTGACATTATCTAATAAATACGATAAATTAACATCAACACTAGTAAAGCTCTGCTGGTTGGTGAAGTTCCGTGCCTTCTTTCATTTATATAAATGTCAGTTAAATTAAGCAAGCGAATTTGCAAGTGCACTTGACATATATAATTAACACTCCTATGAATCTTTATGTGTCGTTTCACTATAAATAACAAACGTAAGTTTCAAACTAACTTGATAATTCTACGCTAAAAAACCCAAACAGAAAGACAATTGCATTCGCTATTACACCAAAAAACCGGTCAGTGCGAGTTGAACTCACGCACGATGAGTTCCGTACCAGTACAGAGAAAAAAATGAGAAAACGTATGTCTAAAATTTTTAAGTTTATAAAAAAGTTTGAAATTTATAAAAAAAAGTTTTTAAAAAAGTAGGCACTGGAATTTAAAAGCCCATGCCTCTCCGAGCTTAACCACTCGAATTTAACAATCTACTATCAAGAAAGGAAATAGCAAAAAACATATTTGTTGTACTAGAACCACATTTAAATATTTAATTTATTTTGTTTTAGTAATTGTTGTTATAGCAGCAACAGAAATACATATTCTGTGAAAATTTCAACTATCCAGCTATTGCCGTACTTGACATATAGTCTGAAGACGGACAGACATCAAAGTTTTAGTAATAGGGTATTGTTTTTACCCTCGGGGTACGGAACCCTAAGAAACCATTTATGCAGGTCTGCAGTATCTTTTTTATTAACTTGATGCATGTATTTAAAAAATAACAACACATTTAAATTATTATAGATTGCAAAAAAATATATAAAAATACACACATGTTGTCCTTGGTCAGTCAACTTGGCAGTCAACAAAATGCCATGTTCTGGAAAGCTGTGAATGTGTGTCCCACTAGCGTAATACATTCTGTGGCCGCCAAGCTTGAAGGAACCTTCGAATACCCTATCACCGAACGCGACCTATAAAAAACTCATCTTTTTATTTTTGCTTTATAAATGGAAAGGCTACATTAATTAGTAATAACGTAAAAGAATAGTTCAACTTAGTTGTGCGTGCGAACCCATGTGTGCGTGAGACTTGTTTACTCGGACGGCGCCCGCAGCATCATTGCAACACGAGTAAAAGTTGTGTATTCACATGCGCACGCACACATAGTGCCTAGCGCATAATTAAGTTGAACTATTTGTAACCTAAACTAAACTTACTTGGTACATGCTCAGAAGGTCATTCAAAGCGGGAATATTTGATCCTCCCGTTTCTGGTGTCCACCTGAAAAGTCGTAAATATAATATAACTGTTGTTAAAACATTTAATACTGAGTAATGTATAAAAGTAAGAATCAAACCTCTTAGACAAGTTTTAAGTATGACCCAAAAAAACAATTTTAAAAAAAGGTATATTATGTATAATGGGGAAAACTGAAAGACAGCCAGTTGACGGATCGAAATAATTAATAAAAAGAAATATTCCTACCAAACGTAGGAAAATTTCAATTCCATGTAAGTCGTGAACTGTCGACTGAGTTTGACATAACCTTACCAAATTACTTAGATCCCCGATCCGTATCTGTTTAAACTTCCCTGATCGTACATAATACACTCATGCCTGGTTTTGTAAACCATTCCTAGCCAGCAACTGTCCCCTCGGCAATTAAGTGCACCTGTCCTTAAAGATTTTACAATTTTTATGTGTCACCTTAATCTATATGATCTTGACTATATGACTTAGATGACGCATTAGTTTTGTTAAAAAAAATGTTTGTTTTAAGATATACAGGACGCTAAAAGACTGCTGTTAGAGGACGCTTGACAAAAACAGGCTTCAGTATCTCCTTACCATTGTCGAGTGTTTTCATCGTAGAAATTGACGTGACGTAACAAAGACGCATTGTACCAGTCAGCGAAGACCACCACCGATAAACCGGAGTCGACAGCCTTTTTGAGAGTAGCCATTTCTTCGGGAAAGTATTCATCTTCGGGGTCCACCAATAAAAGTGCCCCATATAGAGACGTGTTAACACATGTCAACGGTGTACCTGTAAATTATTTATAAGTTGTTCTCATTAAACGGATTTTATGTACGACCATTGGTACCACACCACAAATTTCGTCACTTTTAAGCCCCTCCCCTCCTCCTTTTACAGGTGGTTACATTTATTAGACCCTCTTCCCTAGTGTGACGTCACAGATTTGCAACTTTACACAGACTAAAAATTTCGAAAATATATTTTTTATAAAATTTAAAATGTGACGTCTTATAACTATGGACCCCCTTCTACCCCTTGTTACCCATATCATACTGTTTCATCGATGCTAATTAAACAGGCTACACGACTTGTATTGAAGGTTCTAGATTATTTATGACACTTACCCATAACCTCCAAATAGAAGCCATGTTCTCTCAACCGTCGGTACATGTCTCTGAAGTTGGTATGTATGTGGTCGGCGTGCCAATCTAACGGATCGTGCTTGGCTTTGAGATCGTCTCTCGGGAAGTACCCACTTGGGTAACGCAAACTGTGGTACTGGTCCCATAGGAGCCGGCGTTCTCTCACTGGAACTGGTATTATGCGAGCCCTGATGATGAAAGGATCCGCACTTATAATATTATAAACGCGAAAATTCGTCTGTCTGTTACAGTGGAACAGACGGAGAAAACGTTAGTTATAACAATTCTTCAATTCTTCCCTATAGTTTTAACATAACTTATCACTTACCTTATTAATCAATTAGCTATTGTTGGATCTCATTATTTAATTTCAAATAATTCAATTATTCGCTATTAATTAAAAAGAAACGGAAGATTTCATTGCTAGTGTTCTGCTGTGATAAGTTATGTATTGGCCACAACTGTTGTACCGCGCCCTAGGAAAGCGAGACGGGGCGGGGGATAGGTAAGAAAGAGTTTCGAGTTCACACGAGATCAACATAATTATTAGACGTATCTTATGATATCATTTGACGGTTTTAAGTTAGAACTGTTCAGAGCCAAGAAATATTTAAATTGTCTATTGAAACTTTTATGACGTAGGAATAGAGTATTTCTTTATTATATTTAGGGGGCAAGCGAGCAGACGGGTATCCCGATGGAAAGCAACTGCCGTCGCCCATGGACACTCACGACATTCGAAGAGTACGTTGCCCGCCTTTATGAGGAAAAGGAATGGGAATAGGGTTAGGGGACTCACTCACTCTCACTGCGGTCGAGCTGGCCCATTCGTGCCAAGCATGACGTAGCGTATAATAGCATTTCTTCATTTATATTATCCGGGCAGTAACGAGATAACGTATGACCCATCTTGGTATTTAGTCTTATGTGTATACTTCCGCCGTCCACGTTGACGGCCGGTAACCATGGCAACCTCTCCCGCCTCGCCGCGTTCACACCCAAGACGCAGTACAGCGATTGTGGTCATGCTATATATTATTGTAATTATATTACAAAGGGCCTGTTTCATCACAATCTTATAAGTGACGGATAGGCTATCCGCCACTTTTTTTAACTACACACTTCATCTGTCTGACAAGCTGTGTTTGGCCTATCCAACGCTTATCAATTGGTGAAACAGGCCCTCATTGACTCTAATCGAAAGTCTTACCGTACGGGGAGCATCAATGTCGTATTCCTCGTTGCCTTCTCACTGGTTTCATCGTGACTTTCAATTGTAACATTCACGTGTCCCTAAAAGCAAATAGAACAATGGGTATCGTACTGTTATATCCTTGTCGATGTTATTTATTTCCCTTGCTTGAGCCCTATCCATATTCTTTCCTTGATAGCATCATATTCCCCTTATATAAACTAATCCTTCCACAGCTCCAACCATTTCGCTCCTAAATCCAAACGTTGCCGGTCGTGTACCATAATCTTAAAATTGTGTTTTAATTTCTAGATTCAAATAAAATCTTTTTTTAAAAAGGGACTCAGAAAGGGCCCTATATTTTACAACTAGATCATGCGTCTCATCCATAAATTAGACATTAGACTCAATTAGTCGACCATCCAGAGTGTACTTTAATAATTCAATAGTTTTCTATTTTAGGACATTGATGTTGAGAACTAACCATCCCGAACACAGCACTTCGCTGTAGTCCGCCTAAACTGACGGTACTGAGCCATGGATATGCCAGATGACATGGGGATGCCAGAATAATGATAAATGCAAAAGACGTATATCTCAACAATCCCCTCGTACTTCGCGCCTTGCTCTAGCACGGTAAAACTTAGAACTAAACACCCAGACCATAGCCAAAGCTGAGGTTGTCAAGCCTAACAGCCGTATATTTAGATAAAAAAAGCCGGACACCCTATTATATGTAAAATCAAGTCTTTTTGATTATTATCACAAATCTTGTTAATTTCTAGTGAAATAATAAATAAAATAGAATGCCAAGTCAGTCTTAGATAGGTACTTTGTTATCGCGAAATATAAAAAGCCTTTTATTTTGGGCGGACACGCAATCAAAAAGCTTTAGTATATCCGGCTTTATCCGGACGTCTGGCAACGCTAGCACTTCGCTGTATTCAGCCGACACTGATAGTACTAGTAATGCATAGATAAATGTGGATGCCAGGATAATGATGATTGGGATGCCAGGATAATATGATTGGGTTTGCCAGGATAATATGATTGGGGATGCCAGGATAATGATAAATCACAATAATTATGCCCAAGATACCTCAACAACCCCGTCGTACTTCGCACCCTGCTCTAGCACGGTAAAGCTGAGAGCCAACCACCCGGACCAAGGCCAAAGCACTTCGCTGTAGTCTGCCGACACTGACAGCATTATGCCGTGCGGTAAATGAGGATGCCAGGATACTTTGGTCTGTAATAACGGAGTTTGTGTTTAGCGTAACGTACATACAGACGGACAGAGTTACTGTCGCATTTATAATATTAAGTGCAGTATTTGTTTGAATTTTGTACGCAGCGTATGAAATATGACGTCTTTTATCATCCTTATTTTTCTTTAAATGAACCAACTACATGGATTTCACAATTTTTCAGCAAATAAAAAAAGATTATATTTTATTAAATGAAAATCACGCATATTCCTATATGTATTAAAAAAACCTCTTCTTTTTATAGTCTCGCCACTATGACTTGAACCTAGAAAAAACCTTCCAAATTCAAAAATTCTATAGATCACAAACGGTGGTGGAGAAAAAGATTTTCATCATTTATCAGTTCATGAGATCTAAACACGAGTATTTCATTATAATTATCTATACTAATATTATAAAGAGGAAAATTTGATTGTTTGTTTGTTTGAAGCGAATAGGCTCCGAAAGTACTGTACCGATTTGAAAAATTCTTTCACCATT
>JAOTAV010084594.1:0-12095 GCA_026546445.1 Cyclargus thomasi | reverse complement strand
AAATTTCTGTTTAATAACTTCTAATAAAATTTTTGTAATAAGCCTTCAAAGTTGGACAGCCAAGTCATTTTTTTAGTGCCTACCACAATTTTTTAATAATTATATACCTATTTATAATCTACAAATTAGATAATTAACAACAGCTTTTGTTATGAAACCATTATCTTTAAAGCAATATTTAACATAGTTATCGAACAGAGTCTTCCCGTGGTGCGTACAAACTACCTAGAGGTGACGTCATAACTAGATATCGTTTTGAATGGAGCGTTTTAGGAAGGTCAATTTTATGTGATTTTGAAATTGCCATATCTTAAAGCTATCGACGTTATTTTTCTACCGATCCGTCTTTAATTACAAATAATTAAAAAAAAAATTCGACTACCCTATACCATGGGCAAAGCCTGCTAGTTTTAATAAAATATCCATCCTTAGTATATAAATTATTATACTAAACTTAACATTTTTTTTACTTTAGCTCTACATACATCAGTATAATATATAATAATATTGTTAATAATATAATTGGTCTATAATATATGCCTACAGTTTTAATTGGCTTGGCTTCCATCTCCACTTCTGGCAGATTTCTTCTTCACCATGTCTATTGTTGCACATTTTACTGAAAATAATTTAAACACTTTATAATATTGTATTGAATATAATTAGAGATACTAATAATCTAGTAGATTTTCTCAACTCGCTACTGTAAACCAAGAAATAGTCTTGGTTTACAGTAGCGAGTTAAGAAAATGGTCAGCTAAGTGTTAAAAAGTAAGTATTAAGTGACGTTCAAACGTAGGCGAGTTAAGTCATCTCAAATTGCTGGTTCGATAACAAGATAAGTCACCATAAATTGTCCAGTAACTGCCTACAAACTCATTAAGTTTAATATTTTACTAAAGTATTAAAACCTATTAAATAATTCGGTAAATTAAATATGATATGAACTGTACTAAACTCAGGCGTCAATACGCTGGTCGGTTAAGTTGGCGGGGCGTGAGAGACGCGGGGAGCACTTCGCTCTTAATACGCCAAAAACAGGATCACTTTCTATTCAAGTCAATATGATAAACAACTCACAACTTAACTCGATTTTACTCTTCAAACGTCAAAAATAACTAAACTCGCCGATGGCGCAAGTTAGCTCTCTACTAAACCAAATTAAGTATTAATCAGCACTAAGGGTCTTTCACTACATCCTAGTATGTGTCGTATACGCTGTCCACATTCCACAACTTATCTCAGGAAAATCTACCAAATAAGTTGTAGTTAGCATATCTGACGCTTATCAGGAAGTGGTGAAACAAGCCTTATAAAAATCGAATATCTTAAAAGTACTCGACTTTCTCTGTTAGCAAATTTTGCACAGCCCCTGCAAATTGGGGAAACCAGTCATCGTATCACATCAGCTGGGGTATATGGAACTCTCCAAATGGAATCTACCCAATAAGACTCCATAGGGCCCCACTCTTCACTAAGGCAAAGGTAGGCTAGGTACCTACGTTTGACCAACCGCATCACTACCAAGTGGTTTTAAACTTAACTACATAAATGTTTCTCCACCGACAGAGAAAAAACCCCTGAATTAGAAAAATAGCAACTAAGAAAAATTGTGATTATTAATCAGGTCTTGCCTTAGCATGGTATATTGCTATTTTTTCAAAAAAAAAATTAAGACTGCTACAAGCTAATCTTAAAAATACAAGTACGCCTTAAAAATAGGATAGGTCAAGATTATTTATAAAAATCGTCCTACTTTAAGATTCTTTATAAAAATTGAAATTGATTTATTATTTGGAAAATAGTCGTGTTTTATATCTGTGGTGGTCGTAAACCGTTTTATCGCGGTCACATAACAATTATATCGCTGAGACTGAAAAAATTAGCTTGGAAATTCACGAGAATGTGTATCATAAAAAGTCTCACATAGTAGGGTATGGAACCCGTAAAATTACGAGGAGACCTTGAATTTATTATAATAGCAATAACCAGGATTTGAGTAAATAAGACGCGGAGTAAAAAATATAATAAAAATGTCTATTTACAATATATGTACGCGATTTCAACAAGAGAGACATGCGATTATGCTGTGTCTTAATTTAAATCAACTTGATGTTGGATTATTTCATAGTTTACTAACAAACCCTTCGTCCGACTACTATAAGTAGATAATACTGTTGTTTGTATTAAGCTATAAATATTGTATATCTTACAGGACCGCTATGTAAATTTATAAAGTTCCTTTAAACAAAATTGATTAAAATTAATTACAATATGACCACATTTTTAATTTTAAAATTTATTTTACAATTAATATATTCAATTACCTACTAATTTTTTATTTTCTGTAATTGACGTCATCTGCTCTCGCAGTTTTTTATAGACAAATGGCTGAACCTACTTAATTTTTGTATGCTCCGTTTCTTAATATGTATCATGTTAATGGTTATGTTACTGTGATCACTGTCTGGTCTCAGCAGAATAACAATTCAAGCTCAGCAAAAACAGCTTTTTTGGCTGGAATTATTGTAAAACCTTCTTATTTAATTGGTTTTTAATATTGTGTTGTGTGATGTGCAAAATAAACGTGTCTTATTCTTAGTCTTAATTTTTGCGGGCTAAGCTTTTTACGACCAAATGTTGCAGAGCCGTTACCTGCTTCTCAACTATGGTCGGATCAAAATAACTTGGCACTAAATTTCGTAGAAATGATGAAACTTTGAATAATGCCAATTTACGTCGATCCGCCATTAATTTCTTTGATGCTACATTTTAGGTCAATAACGCGTTGCCGATGCGTATAACGTACATTATGTAAACCTTATTAAGCTGAAATACTCACAATCGTAAGCCCATCCAATCTTAGCGAAGAGGTCGATGAGTGTCGTGGACGGGTTGAGTCTCCCCAGCTCCGAGGTGCGGTAGTCCCAGGGGAAGGTGTGGTGGTAGTTGTGCCACCCCTCCCCCAGGGCCGCCATGCTCACTAGTTTATTCTCCACAGATTTGATGAAGCTGAAAAATACCAATGAGTATAAATTTAAAAAAAAAGTTTAATATTTTTTTATTATTAAATGTACCCAGCTTCACTCTCGTTATCGAGTGTAAATCTGACGACACCACATCCATCAAAATCCGTCAAGTCATTAAAGGTATAGTAGGGAACACACATACAAGCTACAACCTTCTTTTACGGGAGCCGGCTAAAAATAATATACTCCTTAAAATATTATAAGAAACTAAGATTGCTTTAATGATAATCCTAAAACTTAAAATTAGCAATCCATTTAATTTATAGAATGCTAAAGAAATATTATTATTTATTACTACTATATATAGTATATTGCATTGATTGTTTTAAAAAATCGTTAATTTATTCGTTTATTTTCATTTTATTTAAAAATATCATCACAGCAGTGTGTATTTGTGTGGCAACTAAGTGTTGCCATGCGTCTTAATGGTATAGTATTAGGTTGCAAGGTTTAGCGAAATTGCTATTTCACAAGTTTGTAATCTCACCTTCTTCATCTTTTTATTTATTTATTTGGCGCTTCGGCTATAACCATGGCCAGTGTGAAGTAAAGGCGGGAAACCAATTTTCTTGTTTCAATAATTTTTAGCAACGTAACATAAATTTCGTCAAGTCTAAAGTCTAGTCATAGTAAAGATAAAACGTCAATACAGTCAGAGTCAAGTCAGTCGATTGAGCAAAGCGGTAGAAGCTTTACTAAAATTTCCAATGAAGTTTTGGAGGGATACACAAAATAGTACGCTCCTATACGTTGTATCACTTGCCCACACTTGTGCATGAGGACGAATATTTAAAGGTTAATATTCTACCTTTATAACGCATTAAATCCCGAAACAACACAAATTTTGCGAAGACAACATCACTTTTTCGACAACACAACATCACTTTTTCGAATTCCGCCAAAACTCTTCTTCATCTTTTAAATGTCGCGAAAATTTTTAATATGAAAAATAGTTACGCTTGAAAGAAGTTACTTTTTCTTAGTATTCACTTTCAAAAGTGGGTAGCGATAGGAAATAAAATGGATCGTTACCATAGTCTTATTACACTCATTATTATATTGTAGGGTGTAGATATATACGATACAGAATAAGTAGATCCCTTTAAATACTTCATTTAATTCTATAGAAAGCTAGCAAAAACAAGCACTATCAGAAAAATTGAAAATTTATAGGAAAAACGCGAACGCGGATATGTCAAGTTAATGTCCAAATTAACGCCATGTGCTCATCAGTAATGAAGAAACTAGTTTTTTCCCACGACTTCACTCACGTGGAATTGGAATTTGAATTCTGCAAAGTTTTGGGAACATGATGGTTTTCGATGACGAAAAATAGCCTATGATACTCTACATCTACGTCTTTACCAAAAATCAAGTCGATCGTCTACTTCTTTATGGAGTAAAGGAAGTGTAAACAAACAATAATGATTTCTCATTTATATTATTAATATGGATTCTTCAATACCTGTCATATGGCTTGTTTCCCCACAGGTGGGCAAAGCTGTTGACTGAGAAGGCGATGTTGAGGGTGACGGTGAACCGCGTCACGAAGCTGATGATGAAGCTGAGGAGTAGGGTCTCGTCCCAGCAGTACACAGGAATGGCGACAGGCAGCACCACGTTCAGCAGCACGAACAGCGGGACGTAAAACCTGAAATTTGTTATTATATGATGAAAAAGTAGTTTTACCCCCTGGCTTTACACGCGTTGAATTCGAAAATCGCTTTCTTAAAACTAACTAATAGTCAAAAATTAAGTCAATTGGCTGCTTCGTTTGGCTGGTACGGGGTTGACGGAAGGTCAAAAATACAAAGAAATTAACAAATACACCCTCCCATTATTTCAGTACTATCGTTTATGATAAACTTGCTTTATGCTTAAGGCGATGCCGCACCCAAGCGCCCCGTTTGAAGTTGATTTAAAGTATAGTTTGCCAATAGCTCTCACTGATTAAAATATATAGAATTTTCGAGGATTACAGTCAGCGAATTCACCTATCGATCACGCGATAGGTGATAGTTGACTCGATAAAAAAATAACAAAAACACCCCCAAATAAATCGTTAATCCTGTTTTTTGGTTATATTTTGGTTTTAATTTATTGCTTCAAAATCCCACTGAACCACCACTACCTATTTAAATTTATAAAAACTGTCAATTTTTAAAATTATCTAAACATTATCCAAAAATGTTTATTTTTTTCTCTCGCTGTGCGCCCGCTAAGCTCTCAGGAAAAGCGTGCTGGAATCCTTGCTTAATTATAGCGGTGTGATCACACTATACTCTCGCCGAGAGTACTCACACAGAGAGACTGCCCGATTGCGAGAGTGTACATGGGTGCACTCGCCTCCTCTCGCCTGTTAGCATTGCGCAAAAACCTTACCACGAGACTCTTGGCGAGAGTGTACAGTCGTCATTATATTTTACACTACTAAAATTTTCAATTATAAAACCACCAAACATCAAAACCCACTTACTTCCTCTGCAACCTAACCACGGGATCCGCGAGTAAGTCAGTACAGGTTGTCCTCAGCGCGACCCTCCTGTTCTCGACAGCCGGATGGGGGTTGGTGACGACCCACCCGACGTGCGCGAACACGAACCCCCGGTTGATGTCGTGGGGGTCCGCGACCGTCTCCGCGTACTTGTGGTGGACTCGGTGGTCCAGCGCCCACGTATAGATATCTCGCTGAAAGCAAGGATAGTCTTATCAAGTCAGGGTTAGGGCTACCAGCACCTTGTGAGATTCCTACGGCTTTCATTCCCCTAACTTCCATTCTAACACATGCGAAAAAAATATAACAATCACAGCCGAACATATAACCTCCTTGATTTTGGAAGTCGGTCAAAAAGCGGCGAGATGCACAATTATATCATTGTAAGGACTGCCTACCCGGCAGGCGCCCCGGGTGGTCACCCAGCATCGTATCGCGGAATCTGCCTTACAACTTACAAGTATAGGTAAGATCTAGTTGCAAAGTCAGTATATTGGGTTACCTGATGGAAAGCAACTGACACTCGCGACATCCGAAGAGTCGCAAAAGCGTTGACGGCCTTTATTAGGGAATAGGGAATGGGAATAGCGATAGGGGATTAGGAAAGTTGGGTCGCCGTAAACTCACTCACTAAACGTAACATAGCACAACGAAGTTTCACGCCGGTTTTCTGTGAGGCAGTGGAATCACTCCGGTCGAGCCCGCCTATTCGTACCGAATTATGGCTCTCCCACGGCAATGAGTAGTGTATTATGTACTTGAGATCGCAAAATGTCTCATTGTTACACGCCTCCACCGGGGTTCGAACATGCACCCTCTCGAGTGCGAACCAAAGGTCTTACGGACGCTCAAAAACGGTCACGTTGTGTGAAAAATAAATAAATAAGTAATAAATCACTTTCGGGTAGTTAGGTATTCTGAAATGTGGCTGGTTATTTGTTATCAAAGCTATCGATCCAAGTCCGGAAGTTGGTTCAAAACTTCCTAACCCTGTAAATAGAATGCGGTCACATGTGGTATACGCCATACGTAGCACGGAGTTTCTAATGGAGTGCATTTAGGCCGCAACACTAATTCTCAAGGTCAAATATAAAACCGATAATAGCATTTTGAATGTTTATAGCCACTGGTAAATTCCATCGTTCTTTTTGGTAAATCTGCGTTTAAATATGATCGCATATTTAATATGCAACATACTCACCGCATTTTAGCATTATTTGTTTTAATGTGCAACGTACGCACCGCGCAGTATACGCTCCGCATTTTAGAATTATTTGTTGTATGCAGTCATGCGAATCCTCGCTCATATAAATGTAAAACCGATAATAGTATTTTGAATGTTTATAGTGACTGGTAGAGTCCATCGTTCTGTCACTATTTCGTAAATCTGATCGCATATTTATCTGACACACGCATATTTTAGAATTATTTGTTGTATGCAGTCATGTGAGACCTCGCATATTCACCTGCGCTGTATGGCGTACGCTTCGCATATCAAAAATCTATTTTCGCGGCTATCGAGAACTGCGTCGCGTGCGATTCTGAAAAATGTGTGATCACCTTCAGTGTCGAGGTACGGAGCATGGATTGATTATAGGCAACTCGTAGCTTATTTATACAGCATCTAGTGTGCTATACTGTCAGTGTGCTAGTTACATAGCACTCTCGTTTGGACGTTCGTCTGTCGCATTTTAGAACTTTCAAATCGCTGCGACGCTAAGATAAACTTATGACGAAGTTTGACCGAAGCTCTACTCTCGAATGGCGCATTGAAATATTCGGTCTTTACCGAATGTTGCCGTCGAATATAACTTGAAATAACGTTGAGTAGGGGAGCCCAAGAGGGCAATTTTGGATTTACTCGTGCGCGTCAGATTAAGCTAGTGTAGGCTTTCTACTGTAAACACGGTATAAAATCAGATTTATTAGTAAGTTTATTCTTAAGAAAGTTATTTTAAGTACCGAAATGTCATTGAAACCGTAACCGAGTATTAAATATACGCCAAAGAACACTCACATATAAAGCACTGATGATTTAAATGTAAGGTAAGCATGTAATAACATAGAACAAAGCCTCACATTTTCATAACAAAGCTTCCCAGATATTTTATGTCACATTCAACTAAACGCTTTTGACCTTGTTGTCTAAAATTGTGCCATAAATGTTTTTTTTAATTTGTTTTTAAATTTTTTATAAACCTAAAAACGCTGTAGCGTCTTATTATCCCACCGCTAAAATAAAAAATGTCCTTATATTTTCTCAATGTTTTACCTGATCTATAAAACGTACTGGGTTTCCACGACGTTCAAGTTATTACCAAAATAGCACTCTCACCTCCCCAGCTATTGTTAAGTAGGACGTCATGCAGCCTCCGTTTGAGTCCGAAGATTTGAATTTGACGTTTGAGACTAAGTCTCCTGGAGCTCTATTCTCGGTACAATCTATATGACGACCTCTGTGGCTCAGTCGGTAAGCACGTTGGTAGCTCAACCCGGGGATCGCGGGTTCGAATCCCGCCGACGTAGCAAAAGTTTTATTAATGTTCATGGGTCTTGGATGTGTATTAAATATGTGTATCGTGTAATAAAAATCTTAAATATGTGTTCAGTATAAAATAATTAAATATATTTCCGTTGTCTGGTACTTGTAAAACAAGTCCCTCGGGTACTTAGCACGGGGCAAGACTTACGTGAAGCGTCCATAGATTTTATTATTATTATTTAAATCATCAGATTCGACCAAATTAATCTGAAACTCTAACATTATTTTACACAACTAGAACGCAGCATTTCGATCCGTTCTTTTGAGTCTAAAAACGATTTCAGAGCTCCATTAGTGAAAACTTCACATCTTTTGGCGGAACACCGCAACTAATTTCACGTTCCACATCTCGCATGTACGGTCACGTTTCGCGTACGGCGGACGACACCGCAATAATAAAGGTCAACTCGAACAATTATTTCTATTCATCGACAAGGACAATGGGCTAACTTCACCATTTTATGATAAAAATGTCAGTAGTGACATAATATGAAGTAATGTATTTGGTAATTGTAAAGTTGTGACCAAAATCGCTAAATCGCACATTCTGTAATCTGTGTAAACGGATTTCTTCTGTATCTTTAGGGTATGATGCATCACTTCCTGATAAGTGATGAATAGGTTATCTGCAACTTATTTGACAGATTATACATACCATGTAAATACCTTATAAACTGGACGTGGACTATCACAAATATAACCAGGAGGTGGTTTGAAAGCCACTGTTACGTATCTTTAGCTTGCTGGCATAAGTGCATTGCTTTAGGAAAAGCTGGACTAGCGGGTGTGACCAGGTATGACTCTAAAGTCGAAGCCCGTTTCAATGTGGGTCATATGAGTCACACAAGAAGACCAATTTCTTAAATAATTAATAACACTATTCACCAAAATGCACTTAGCTCTCCAACTAAGTGCACAGCGAAACGAGTGTAGTTAAAAATAAGTGACGGCATTTCTGAATATAGTTTAGAGGTTCCGTGGTATAGTGTGGATGGTATGCCGAAGTCGGTCGTGTATATTGCGGTACTTACCTGGCCCGTGACGGTGAAGAGCGCGGCCAGCAGCAGCCGCAGTGGCAGGCGCGCCCGGTACGCGCGGTGCGACCACAGCCGGTGCACGCCCGCTGTGATGCCGAAGCCGGTCGTGTATATTGTGGCTATCGCTGGAAGGCGTAGATAGGACTTAGGACCATGATCATTTTACCCAAGCACCCATTCACTTTTTATGGTGACTATTTTTTAATGTTGTAATCAGGGTTCTGATTCACGATGCGTTATTTGATTCAGATTTTCAATAATTTTAAATTAGCCATTGACCAAAGATCGCACGTAAGTTTATTTAAAACTATTTATTTATTTAAGGACTAATTAATGGGTAGTTATACAGCATATTCATAAAACTGTACTATAAATAGACCTAACTCAAAATCGACCGTTGCGAGAAATTGTCATTAAATAAACTTTAATTTTCTATAGCGACTTATTTTAATTTAGGTATGTTTATGCATGGTATGCGATTAGTCTCAACTTAAAACGTCGAATGCAAACTGTGTCACCCTGCAGGATCTATTTTGAAGCCACACTTGCGTTATTTCTCTGTGTCTGTTATAAAAAAACCGAAATAATAGAAAAACACATACCGAAAACTGTCGTATAAAATCGCGGCTGGTTTGTAAAGATGCTGTACAGTCCGTACAACGACACCACATGTAACGTCACTTGCACACCACAGTCCAACCATTTGACCCGTGACCTAAATTCTATCGATTCATATTTACGAATATCAAAATCACACACTTCACTATCATTATTCCTGTCCAAATTTTTTATTATCATATTATCGTCTTCTTCGAAGTGTAATTGTTTGACGTTCTCCTGAGTTGGTGCCATTCCTATGAATACATTAACTATGAATAAATTAACTACTCATGTGTTTCATCACACTGGCTCTGCTTCTCGCTTGGTCATTCCCGAAATTATTGTTTTCCGTTTTCCTCTTTATTTTTCGTAGTAAAATTCCTAGTTAGCACATGAAGATTTTTTAAAGTTGCCAATACTCCATTTAGTTTCAACCAACTGGCTCAAACACTAAACTTTGTTTGAGAAGTGTAAGGAATTTCTTAGCCTTTAACTAACGCTTTAAAAAGATAAGAACTCAGGAAGTAAAGAGAATTACTCCACAAATCTACACCTGCAACGGTTTAGTCATCGTAAAAGATAAGTTTTTTGGTAATCTTATTTGAATAACTAGCATGAGCCACTCCTATAGAGTAAAATTATGTAGAACGTGTACGCCCCTATTATTGTTGTGATGTAAGATTTTTGAAATCTATAAAGTGCATTTTAAATTTAACTTCAATATACTTAACTACTTTCATTAGTAATAGCTATCAAAAAAATTCACAGCGTTCTTTTTTGTCCTATTATGGCTAAGATCTTAAGGTACTTAACGACCTTTTAAAATTTGCAAAACCTGTAAAAACTAGCTTAGGGAAGGCTTTAAAAGAAGGAGAGAATAACCGAACTGCATTCATTGTGTCATCTCCATTTCAGTTACACCTACATCGCTAACAGTTAATCAAGTTACTCAACCCTCTGTTATGTTGGTCAAGGTCAGGATGACGGGTAATTTACAACGTTTTTGTTTGGCCAGCTTTGACAGATGGAAGACACGATGTCGCTCACACGCCGCTCTTGAGGTGGTGTGGATATTGTTAATTAGAAAGATGGCTAAGCGCGAGATGAAACAGTTCGATGGGTTCTGTAGTAATTATTAATAAAAGTAAATTAATAGTTTTATTTGAGAATTTTCATTACTTTTAATATGAATTTCTAGAACTCAAGCCCCGTAGTCGTTGTAGCTCATTCAAAAACTTTTTATCATGTGGATGATCTTTGACATGTATATTTCTGGACTCGACTTTTTACTAGATTTCATTTGATACCCATATTGTTAGTAAAAGAAAAAAAATGAATAAATGTGCGATATAATATTGCGCTTTGGTTTTACGAATTATTATTTTCTAGGCGTTTACTAAGGAACCTCAAAATAATTATTCGGTTCAATGAACTTAATTGGTCCATATTAAATTAGGTCACTGTTTGGTGGTAATAGACGATGCATGAATCACGAGACATCATATTTATACCAGTCATAGACGAATTATAATTGGTCTTGGGTGATACCATACACTAGTGATGTGCCGGATCTTTCAATATGTATAACCGTGGATCCGGATACATATACCGGGTTCATACGGATTTTGTGTCAAGATTATAACTTAGTTTCCTTTTTCAATTTTTATTTTTTATATTGCACTTGATGATGGCACCAACTCCGTTGTGCTAAAATTTGTTTATTGCGCGGGAATCGTACATTCCACCGGAATAAAAAGTATCCTATGTCTTCCCCCGGGACTTAAAGTATCTCTATACCAAATTACATCAAAATCAGCTGGGTAGTTTACCCGTGAAGAGGTAATAGCCATTACATTAGCATTTACAATATTAGAGTAAAAGTATGGACTCATTATCGTTTTAATTGTGAAATAATAACGTAATAAAATCCGTAAGCGGTCCTCTGAAAAGTGACGGATTCGAATACGGATATGGATCATGATCATTATTTTCCTTCGGATATCCGCGGATACGAATACGGATAACCGGAACATCACTAACTAATACTACGAATGTGCTGGAAAGGGAAAGGAAGCGTTACACAAATAATAGAGATAAGGTGTGGCTTACCTTAAACAAATAGTATATTTAGTTTTTAGGGTTCCGTACCCAAAGGGTAAAAACGGGACGCTATTATTAAGACTTAGATGTCTGTTCGTCTGTCTGTCTCGAGGCTGTATCGGAACTGAACTGAAACTAAACGGAAAACGCTAGAGAGTTAAAATTTTCAGTTGCTGCTTTAACAACAATTACTATTAAAAAATAAATTAAATGTTTAAGGCGGTCTCTCATACAATTTATACAAAAACTGGCAAAAAACATACAAAAGTTTTTCCTTTCGATACTAGATGGCG
>JAOTAV010084583.1:0-12095 GCA_026546445.1 Cyclargus thomasi | reverse complement strand
TATAATATGTATGTTAGTTTTAAGGTATTTATAATATGGGTCTATGATGCCCGAAATAAATGATTTTGATTTGATTTGATAAATACCATAAAAACGAAACTTTCTACGTATAAGTCACACACATATTACATGCAAAATCGAGAGCCATATTATTTTCAACTTTGCAAGACTGACTAAACTCCTAACTATTGATATTCAAAAGTACTTTGACTATGTAGATACGGGGCGTTGTTCAAAACAGACAAGTTCTGAACTGCGAAGTATTGGGTATGAGGTCCGTTTTCTTTGCAACTGCGAGCCGACATTCGGAGCACTTTGCAGTTGAATATCGACGTTAACTTGTATGCCTTTGTTACATTACCAACTTATCGAGATTACTTCGGGAAGGAAATGTTGCTATGTGTACTTCTTACAGGTCAACGGTAATAAACCGGTAAAATTCGCGCACGAAGGATTCCGTACCGGCACAGAGCAAAAATTTGAAAAACGTATTTCTGAAAGTTTAATTTTTATAAAAAAGTTTTAAGTTTGACAAAAAAAAATAAAATTATAAATAAAAGATAAAAAATCATAAAATGACAATGACGCGATGAGAATCGAACCTAGGCGTTTATTATTATAGCGGCAACAGAAATACATATTCTGTGAAAATTTCAACTCTCTAGTTATTACCGTTCTTGATATACAGCCTGGAGAAGGACAGGCGGACAGCCGTACCGTCTTAGTAATAGGCGTTTTTACTTTTTTTGTCTGTTGATGAAACTGGCCAATGACCGTCACCGAAAATCGTTGTGTGATTTGTTAACATTATAATAATTGTCTACGCCAATCAAATATCCTACATTCGGTTCGAATGAATCAACACGTGTGATTTTTTCACGGAACGCAATGCGGGGGCGGACAGAGCCTTTCATCAATCAATCTTTAATCTTTGGATTTATTTACCTAATCGTCTCGAGGGATTCACAACCTGTCCTTACTTTATATTGCGGTAGATGTTCAAAACATCAAAAAATACAATCAACTATGATTTGAACATTGAAGGGTAATTTTTGTTACATTTATGATTAAAATTATTTTCAATTGGATTACTCTTGCTATAGCTTTCCTCTTCATTCTCTTCCTTCGTTTGATGTTGTTAAGTACAATAATATACAAATTATAATATTATTAAAAAACTATTACAAACTATGAACTATTATAAATTATAAACTAAAGTTGTTAAGTTGGTGACCACTAGGCCCAGATCTCGGCACTTGACCCAGAGGTGGTGGGTTCGATACCCGCATCAAAGTTTGGTTAGGACAATGTTAGCTGATCACTTGTCCGACAAGTAAGATGATCCATGCGTCTAATGAGCATGTAAACACCATAGAATTACTCCCGCGTAACCTGCCCGGTTGCTATAAAACCGGCCACCATTACTGAAACCGTTCTGAGAGTTATTATTATTATTATAAGTTAGTATTATATAAAGTTAAAAAAATAATTTTATATTAATCATATACTATAACGAAAACATACTTTTACATCAGGGTTGCATGTGCGTTGCCGGCCTTTTGAGAGGGAATACGCTCTCTTCTTGAAGGTTTGTAGGTCGTAGCGGTTCGAAAATCGTACTGTGGAAGACTGCCATTCTTCAAGACGATATGGGTGGTAAGCTTTCTGCGTAGGTAGAAGGCGAAAAGTCGCACTTCAGCTTGTTCGAAACACAACAATCCAAGCTGCTCTTCGCTGGATACGATCTAGAGGGAGCAATTGGTATTTTGGTGCCCCTGCCTCTGGGATGAGAACAGTATTCCATATGGGGCCGAACCTGTGCTTTGTAAAGCTGTAGGCGTTGGATCGGACTAGCATTGTCTCGCTCCGTTTAAAATACCAAACTTCTTCGAGACTACTCACCTTTTTTACTTATAACCATTTTACTTAATAACTTCAGCGCGAATTCAAATCGTTTCTCATACAATGCTTATATAATACCGTAAAAGAATTTCAAGCGGGCCTCAGTGCCTACATGACCCCATATGGAGGTCCGATGCCCCCGACTGGGTCTCTTCCATAAAGTACGTCACACGTTAATGAGAGGAGTCGAAGTAGTGTGACACAGTGTAACAAAGAATGGGGGAGGGTTTAGTTTTGTGACATCACATCTTTCATTAGTAATAAAAAGGGAAGATTTTTATTTTTGTATGTTTGTTGCGAATAAACTCAAAAATTATTTATGCAATTTCAAATTGACAAAAGCTATAAGAATACATAGAAAATCAGTCAAGTGCGAGTTTGACTAACGTACAAATTACTACGAAAACAGGTCTTAGCTGACTTTAAATATATGGTACTTTTTATTTTGATTATTCCACACGGGCAAAGCCACGGTTAAATACAAGTTTAAAACAAAAGTGATTTATATCGGAATTTTAAATATTGAGGCGTTTCCAATTTCTTAAAACGGATGTTCATTGCCGTGGGAGAGCCATGATTCAGCACTAATGGGCTTGGCTCGACGGGAGTGATACCACGGCCTCACAGAAAACTGGCGTGAAACGGCGGTGTGCTGTGTTTCGTTCAGTGAGTGATACCCTATACCTATTCCCATTACCTACTCCCTCATAAAGGCCGACAACGTACTCGCGACTCTTCGAATGTCACGACTGTCCATGGGCGAGGGCATGATTTCCATCAGGTAACCCATCTGCTCGCTTGTCCCCTAAATATCATTAAAAAAATTAAGATGTAATATTGCAAAGCACCGTCCTTACTAGAGTGGAGGAGTGTTCAGAAATGTGTACTGTGACGAGGGTGGGAGGAGTTTAAAACTCATGAGATGTGACGTACCTTATGGACGGCCCGCTGTGGGGGCCCGATGCCCCCAATTGTGAGGTCCCCATTGTCCCCGATACGGTGTGATTACATCTCGCAACTTTTCAACACCTAACTGCCTGCATTGTGTCTTTTCATTTACGAGCATTCATTAGTTCAAACGTTATCTACGAGTATTATGGTCGATCTATTGTACTACGTTTACGTGGCCTTTTGAACGTCCTTTATAGCGTTTCTTTTCTTTAAGTATCATGAATAAGAAAGAATGGGAAAGTGAGTTTGTTTTTTACCCGACTGCGCCAGAAGGAGGATTGTGTTTTTCGAGAGAATGTGTGTGTGTATGTATATTGTTTGGCACGCACTGCAGCCTAATCGGCTTGATGGATTTCGACATAAAAGGGATCGTTAGATTCGTCTCGTTAGCGCAAGTGACACTGCGTATATTAAAAATCAAAATGGCGGATTTTGAACACCAAAATTTTGAGGTTCGAAAAATGTTTTCCGCCCATCTAGGTTGCTTAAGGTATCAAAATGGAGGTGTTTAGCCATTCTAGAAATATACTTAACTTGATGTTTAACTTACAAATTGTCGGGTTGTCTGATTTTGGACATTTAGCTTGTTTGTTTGTTTTTCTATCCTTCACGCCCCAACTAATCGCCCTAATTTTTCGGGTTTCATAGCCAAACAGAAAAAAAAATCCAACTTCCGGTATATCTGTGTCTTTGTCTGTAGCACAGACTTAGTTAAAAGGAAGGAGAGTAACATAGGCTACTTTTGGATGTTATTTGGATCTAACTCAGTATGTGTAATCATATTAAATATATATTTTAACACTTTTTGTCAAATGGTTTACCAATAGTAAAGTTGAATTAATAAACATAAATATAATATCTATGGACGCTTCTCACCACGTCAACCTGGCCCCATGCTAAGTATCCGAAGGACTTGTGTTACAGATACCACACAACGGAAATATATTTAATACTTTTAATACTTTACACATATTTAAGATTTTTATTATATAATACACATATTTAATATACATCCATGACCTAAGAACATCGAAAAACTTTTTGTTCCGTCGGCGGGATTCGAACCCGCGACCCCTGACGTGAGCTACCAAAGCGCCTCGCCACGGCGCCACAGAGGTCGTCGAATCGTACGTGTATGTAAGAAAACAGAATAAGATTTTAGAACTAAGGGCAAAACACGAATCGGAAAATTAATTAAAAGTCATTTGGCGAATTGGATGAAACGTCGGAGCGACTGATGCGACGAAATTGAGACGGCGTGTAACGAAGACCGAATGTACGTTCGTTAGGTCTTCGTTCGACCAAGAACGAATGAACGAATGAGATCGGAGATAACCGAGCTGACAGATTGCATTCACTCGATATTTCCGACTTATATCAGTGAGGTCGGTGTAATTTTCAGTTGGGTAACTTTGATATTAAAGGAATTCTGTTAAAGACTATGAAAATTTAATATATTTAATCAAATAATTATATAACATTGAACAAATAACACGGTACTAATTACTGTATTTATTGTATGTAAAGAAAATATTACTAAAAAGAGTAGGTACACTATTTTTGTTTACTACAAATTACCATCCTTAGTATAAAACTCGTTAGTCGTTATTAATGTAGTTTTCTTGATTGATTTTAACGGCCTACAACCGCTATGGACAAAATTAAAATGAATGTATTCCAATTGAAGCTTGTTACGTAAACAGGAAAGGAACCAACGCACACAACGACAGTTCCGTGAAAACAGCCATTTCCTAATTTGTCAGTTTTTCGATTTTTTTTTTACTAATTTCTTGTTATTTGAAATAAAGTTTGTTTATAATATTATAGTTTGTAATGTCTTAGTATACGAACATACATTTGATGGAAATAATTCCGTATCATCATCAATCAAAATCGTTAAACAAGAACTGGATATTTTTTTTATTGGCTAAAAACAAAAATTATTATCAAAATGTTTTGTTCTGGGAAAATATCAGATTGAAGTGATTTTTTAAGAGTCGAAACTCACCTCGATTTCGGCGTGAATTGGTTTCTTTTTGCATAACTAGATTTAAATATAAACCAGGCTACAAATGAAGCTGTGACTGTGGTCAAGTATCCTGCGGTGGACAATGTTGCCAGAAAATAAAACCAATAGTTTATAACATACAAAGAGGCATTTTAGCGTTCCGTGCCCAAAGGGAAGCAAAAACAGAAAACCCGACTGCAGGAACCATTGCAATTTAAAACAAGTTTTCTACATTTCTAGAATGGCTATTTAAAACCCTTCATTTTGGTATCCTATTTGAACTAAATAGGCCGAAAAAAAAATCGGAACGTCACAATTGTGACTCTGCCATTTTGATGTTTTAATTTTCCAATGTACTTTATGTCACTGACGATATCCAGACGAATCTAAAGATGCCTCATACCAAATCGAGTTTAGTACTCATTTACAATTTACAATTAGTTAAAATCCATTAAGTCGTTTAGGCTGCAGAGCGTGCCAAATAATTATACATACATATATACATACTCTCGAAAAACAAAATCCTCCTTCTGGCGCAGTTGGGTTAGAAACTGAAATGACTGACACTTAGATGTCTGTCCGTCTGCCCATCTAGGGGGTTATTTTGACCTCTTATTCCCAGCCAAGTTCCAGCCAGTCAGCAGTCACGTGACACTAAATACGTGAAGTTTGACGTTTCCTAATATCACTAACATTTTTAAAATCCATTCATAGACAACCAAACTAGTATTCATTCGGTTATAATTCTAATAAGACATTGCAATACGAAAAAAGAATAAGGCCGTATATTGAACTGCCTGGAACCATGCAGGTTTGTAATGGTCATAATAGCCCCCCAGGCAACGCCCTGACCGAGTATAACACCTCTCGGTCGGAAAATCCCTTTGACCACCGCGCCTAATCCTTCAATAATTTTAATAGTATATAATTATTCTGTTCGATTCCTGCGATTTCAGATGTTTATAATACAGTAATAACCGACTTATATCAATATAATATATTATGCCGAGTTCACTAATTATTAACTAACGAAAAAGAGTAAAATGATTATTATTTTTTACAAAAAATAAAAAATCGACTTCCAAGGAATAAACTAAATAATAAAAATAAACTTCTATAAACTGAAAAGTATGAAATAATATTAGTTCCTAAATAGGGCTTTTTCAGAACATGCCTAACCCTAACTATTTTTGGACACAGTCTTCATAATTTTGAAGTCGGTGCCAGTCCCAAAGATTTCAGATTAGCTCATGATTAAATGGACATGGTACCGACTCCAAAAAATTTGAAGATTGTGTCCATAAAATTGTTAAGGTTTAGCTAAATTTTGAAAAAAGCCTTATTTACGAACTAATATGGAATATCAAACTTTTCAGTTTATAGAAGTTTATTCCTGTTTTGCAAAATTTGTACGTTTTTGTAAGAAAAATAATAAAATGAATCTCTCTCTAAGCAATTTTGCTAAGTGACCTTTTTATAGAAGCTGGTATTGAATTTGACAATCTTCTGAGGAACGTAGCGTTATGAAAATTGACAGCTGTATCTCGTTCTGTTGACAATCTATATATTAATACGCGATCGGAAAACTTTGTACCTCTTTTTACGAAAGACGCGTAGATGTTACAGCATGAAGTTTCTCCAAGTTATAGTTGATATGGAGGAGGAGCGTGAAATACTAATATTATTTTAAAATATGCTTTTATCATACATATTTTAGTAAATAAAACGCTACGCTCACTAGAATATTTTGACATGACGCGATAATCATACAAGAAATATTCTATTGTTGATGGTCAGAGGCGTAACTACAAGGTAGCAAGCAGACAAAATGCCACAGGCCCCTAGCCGGAAGGGGCCTCCGATGAGCCCCCTTAGACAAGTGGCAAGCGATTATTTTTTACAATAACCGCTTGACGTGTTTTTGTATTAGATTGACATAGTGGAACGAAAACGAATTCGTCACGGGCCTCGAATGATGTAGCCACTGTTTATGATTGAAGTCTGTGTTTTTTTAAATAAAATTTAATGGCTGGGTAACGATTGATTAAAGATTGGGTTTCGTTGATGTAAAATTGACGTCTGTGAATAAATTGAGAATAAACTATATTTTTTATAGCTTAGCTACACGATGGATTTAAATATTTATGGTCAAATTTTGACTTTCATGTCAACAAGTCATGACAACCTGAGTCCTGATCAGATGATGCAACTGAAAGATATTGTGAATTGGCTTTTTATGTTATATCATTGTATTATTACCATGTCTTGACTTTTTAGGACCCCCAAATAAAAAGGATCTTAAAGTAAACATAGATTAAGTTTAAAGGTCTGATGATGAGGAAACATACTTTATTCTGTTTTTAAACTATTTTTTTTTAATCTGACAGACTCTACCGCAATGAATTCAAATGAAGATTTCGACGATACGATTTTTAAAGTCCTTGATTATGTGGAAGTTAAATAGAACTAACCATATTCTTAAGATAACCCTTATGAAACTCTTCAAAACCCTTTAACCCATCGACCTTTGTAATCGTAGGGTCGAGAGCTGGCTCTTGTTAGTGTTCTTACTTCAGCCC
The DNA here is from genome assembly GCA_026546445.1 of Cyclargus thomasi. Taxonomy (NCBI): domain Eukaryota; kingdom Metazoa; phylum Arthropoda; class Insecta; order Lepidoptera; family Lycaenidae; genus Cyclargus; species Cyclargus thomasi. Next base: position 4,655 of record JAOTAV010084583.1, on the reverse strand, counting down.
TTTTCGGTCAAACCCTTTTTAGGTTAAGTATCAGAATATGCGAAGTTGTATCTGTTATAAAGCTTTCGAAAAATATTTATATTCAAGTTTTGAGTTAGGTCTTGAAATAAGACTCTTTAAAATCTTTCGTGTATTCTTATACTTTTTTACATATTTTTTTTTACGTCCACTGCATGTAAGTAGGTTTTAGAAATCTAAGGGCCGGTTGTGTTATCGCTAGTTAGGGTTACATAGTAAAAAACTGTTAGTTAAACTAACTATCGGTTAAAAATTACAAAACGTTGTGGCTCAATCGATAGTTAAGCTAACTGTAGTTAATTTTTTTTGACAAATTGTGAAATGATTAGGTATTCTAAGGTTCTAATCTTTCAAGGATCGTATATTTTAGAAATTGGCAGTTATTTAAAGTAATAGACTCTGATGATAATACAATTGAAGACATAAGTTAAGTTAAGCACTAACATTCTGCAACCGTCAAGTAAATGCTAATTTTTCCCATATACTTTTGATAAATCTTGTAAATTACCAATTAATTTTATCTAGTTATAGCTAGTGTATCTAGTTTTACATCAGACCCACAGTATTCTAATTTCAAAATATTTTTCGGGTCCAAAAGCGTCGATTAACGCTAAAATCAGTTTTTAAAATTTTAGTTATCTGCTTCTTCCACTCATGATCTTATCAACCTGATCAGTGATCAGATAATGAATTCGGAAGATTATAACTTTTTAAAGTTTTAGTTTGAAGGACTGATGGTGCGTGTTTTTCTAGTGTTTTAAAACTGTTTATCTGAATTTTTCATTACATAATGTTGCAAATGAACCATTGTGCCATATACCTCGTGCCTATAAACTATTTTTCACTTCAAATATTGATGCTATTATGTTTATCTATCGCAAAATAAAGAATATAATTTATATCCAGATGGAATATAAATCATAAAGTTTCACCACCGAAGGCGCGAATGAAGACCAAAACAAACATCTCGAGAATGAACCAAATGTATTTTTGGCTCTGGATGTGGAACGAACTGAAATAGTCAACTGAATGCTGCAGCCAAGTGAAGTACTGGCCATATATACCAAAGACAATAGAAACGTTTGTAAAAAATACGATGTTCGAAATTTGAATTTATTTGAACTGTGAAAATTCGGTGACGCTGTCAAATGCAAGCAAGGTATTTACACGGTTGCGGAAGGATTGACGACAAAAGTAGAAGAAGCGGGTAACTAAGTTTTGCGTATATGGACATCTTAGGACCGGATAAATAAGTCGAAATTAAAATAGTGTGGTTTTGATGGATAGTTTGATATACAAGCTACATAGTAAAATAGATCAATTACAAGATTTATCAAAATTTTATGAGTATTTAGTCTAAGGTTGTAAAATGTTAGTTATTCGCTTCTTCCACTTATGTCGTTAATTGCGGTGTTTGTTTTAATAATAAATGCTTAGTAACATGATTAGGATAAGCTTTAGTTTGATTAACCCCTCATATTCATAATAATATTTAAACTGTGTTTGACTAATCAATGTTCGCTGTCCCTTTCTGGAATATTGAAAACGTCACACGACAGAAAGGGACAGCCTTGATAGGTTAAGCTTTGCTTAAATATTTTTGAAGAGGGGGGTTAATAATAATAATTAAAGCCATGAGTAATACAATCGAATAACTACCAATTCGTAAATTCCTGTTTTGCATAGTTTAATGGAAATATTAGGACTTGGAATATTATTTGAATTTAGTAGTAGTTATTGTAGATATTCGATAGCGACTACGTAAGTATGTCAAAATTAAACAGAGCCTCTAGCGGTTACTTGCGAACTAAAACTGCTATCCTGAAAATTTACTTATGGGGCCATTCATAAAGTACGTCACACTGATTTCATGATTTCTAGATGCCTTGTTACAGGTAGTCACAAATCTGAGACAAATTAGGAATTTTGCATTTAAAATTTGAGACCACCCCAATATTTCTAATTACAAGATTAAATTTTGAAATTTTGATACGTGATGTCACAGAACTAGGGACTATATTATTATATAAATTCTCCACAAAACGGTTACCTAATTAATCAGTTAAAGGCCGGCAGATGAGCGCAGTATGTTGAAAGCAAGATTTCTTGAAAAAATTAGAAACACCATACTACGCTCACAAACAGCTGATCCAAGATACAGACGGTCAAACAGTGGCGTGCACAGGTTTATTCCAATGAGTGTACGGCGAGGTACTCGGCCACAGTGAAAAAGATCGGAAGAACGTTCATCGGGTTCAATTGTACTTTTAAAGTATTTATCATTTATAAAAGAGATTTTTCTATAATCTGTGTTCTTTCAATTGTAATTAATTTTTGATGACATTAAACAATTATTGATTAATTATTATTAATTCTTATTAATAAACAAGACATCCAAATTCATATGGAAACCAATGAACTGCTTTTCTGCCTGTATGGAGCGCACGCGCCTGCGGTCAAATTAAAGTGGGATTGGGCTGGTCGTGTTAGCCGCATGCATCCGGATCGCTGGGCAAAGATGTAAGTCCAGAAGACGGAAAATACAACCGTGGCTGACAGGCTGGCAAACAGTTGCGCTGGAACGCAGAGAGACACCCTGGGGAGGCCTTTGCCTGGCGGTGGTATAGTACGGGCTAAAAAAACCATAAGCCAATATCTCTGTTGTGATGGGTACAATATGATGTAAACTTTGACAGTAGCGGCCGCCCGGATCGATCAGGCGAGGTCAATCGCACTAATTGCTGGACGTCTCTCGAATCGAATAAAAATATCGATTCTAGTGACCTTGTCATTTACATGGCTTTTTAATTCTTTACATCGACTATAGTGCTTTCGGGAAATCTACACGGTAGCGGTCATTACCCTCCATCGATTTTTTTTTATTATCTATTACAAACGCAATTGATAGCAAATTGTGTTGTCTCTTTATAGTTGTCAATCGTGGTTTATGCAGAAATGTCAATAATTGACACTTTTACCCCCTTACTCATAAAAATATTTAAGCAATGTTTAACTAATCAGTTAAAAAAACAGTCGCTGTCCCTTTCTGTCGTGTGACGTTTTTAATATTCTAGAAAAGGACTGCGAGTTTTGATTAGTTAAACACAGTTTAAAATTTTTTATGAATAAGGAGGTTAGAGTCTAGATTGGGCGAAACTTGTTTTATCCTTTTCTGGGACTTAAGATAATCGAATAGTATACTATGCATTCGGTCAATTGGCGATATGGTTCATTAACCTTCTGTTAAATTTCTATGGAAATGAAAATATTTTTAAGGAGGGTTACTGAACCATACCATGAGCGAATGCATAATTAAGATGTCGTTTTGATGTTTTTATCGCTTGTCGCTTGTTCATCAAAACCGTTTTTTAAGTCTTGTCTTTATAATAGCAAAAGAAAAACACACTATGTAAATATTGAACCGTCTACTTTGGGGTACGGAACCGTAAAAGAATAAAGTATTTTTAAAAAATCCCTAAATAGTAATTAGATCATTATTGACACCCTGCCGCCTCGATGGGCGAAATAAACCCGGAATTAACCCAAATACTCGTATACCGAAATAAATATTTAAGTGGTTGAAATATGAATTGACATTTGCATTTTTTATACTAACTACCGCACTTAGAAATAATTAATTACACGATTTTAATAAGTGAAGTTTTCTAGAATAAGCCGAACTAAACAAATAAATATTTAAGTGGTTGAAATATGAAATGACATTTGCATTTTTTATACTAACTACCGCACTTAGAAATAATGAATTATACGATTTTAATAAGTGAAGTTTTTTAGAAGAAGCCGAACTAAACAAATAATCCACATTTTCTCAGTTTTATAATTGTTACATACTAACTTCTTTTAGGTACTTCTTCAATTATATAAGTATCTTAAATTACTTAGATAAGTAACTTTACAAATTATAACTTTGTACGTTAATTGGTGCGAGACAAGGTACGAGATATTCTAAAAGTTTCAGTCGAAAATAATTAAATTTCGCAAAATTCGCGCGTTGAAAAGGTTTATTATGCCGGTAACGTGACTCAGGCAAAATGTTGATAATTCGACAATCTTCGTCCCGTGAATGCTGTAATAATTGATTGATTACGAGGAACGTTCTACCAGTGAGTTTGAGTTTTGAGTTACATTGTAACGGTGAACACATCTCTCTGGAGACGAACGAATCGTAGTCAACCCCTCATTAACTTCGACAGCAAACGAATTGGACGATTCGGCGCAACTAGTATGCGAGATCCGTGTTACCGAATAGGGAATATGCGTGTTTTTTTTTTCTTTAAAAAAAATCTATCTTTATTGAAAAACTATGTAGTCCAATAAGTTTTTTTGATAATATTAAAACAACAAAGTTACAAGTAGTCAGAATTAATTAGTTCTTTATACTAAATTATGTTTTGAGAGAAACTAGATGGGTAAAAAACTCAAATTTCTCTACAGAATTTAGAGATTTTTTTGTCAGTCTGTATATCTTTTAGCCCGCTATCATAATAATTTACATTCAATAAATTTTGTTTTACACGCATCTTAACTATTCTTAAGCGGAAAACATACTGATCGGACGCGACTTACGGACGCGACTTACGGACGCGACTGACAGCCGCGATCTAGATAATAATTGT
>JAOTAV010084582.1:0-36991 GCA_026546445.1 Cyclargus thomasi | reverse complement strand
CACAAAAAATCGAAATTCGAATATACGTAACCCGCGAAAATTCAAAATTCGCGATACTTTTTGAACACACCTCGTATTGTTGTGTTTTGTTGTTGCGCTTCAAAATCTATTATATAAAAATAAGAGTTTTATATTTATTATGGGGTGCTTTATAAGCTATTTGTGATAAAACCACACACTAAGCAATAATTTGGGTACAAACTTTGCCTTGTTTTGTTTTCTAGTGATATGCTTCAATCTAAAGTAGATAATATATTTCCGTTGTCTGGTACCTGTAACACAACCCCCTTGGGTACTTAGCACGGAGCCACACTGACGTGGTTTGAAGCTTCCATAGATATTATTAATATAATGTAATGTGACTAAATGTTGATTCCACTAGCATGTCATTCTATTTCGTTTAAATAAACATTGCCATACCTTCGAGAGAATTAAGGCTATCAGGGTTTCTTTCACTGTTTTTTTGGTTTTTGCGAAGTCCTTTATCAAATTAAAAAATATACGACTAGCCTAAAAAGGTACGTTTTCCGTATTACGTGTCTTAACGGAAGTAGAAAATACATTACATAGCGCACACATTCACTTTTTCCCCGTACAAAACGTAAGTGGAAACCTAATAAGTTTTCCACTTGCTGCTGTCAAAGAATTTAGAAACCTAATAAGTTTTCCACTTACGTTTGCCATCATCAGATTTTTTTTATTCCAAGAAAATGCTGTTCTGCATCCCGCGGGGAATAGGGGTTCCTACCGCAGGTATGTGGGACTCGCTACGTCTAAAGATGGTTGCGTCACTGCAACCTCTACCAACTAAAAATTTGGCGATATCTTCACAACCACCGTAGACGAAGCCACGGGAGTCGTTACATTACATCCGCAAAGGCCATCATCGGATTTAGAATTTTGCATTTTTCATTACATAATATATGCTTTTTGCATTACATAATATTCGTTGCGTGTATAACCATTGGCGTATCTAGACCCAATTTTTGGGTCTTAAGCCCATTTTAACATAAGCTTAGTTACTAGTATCTACTATCTACACTTGGCACGGCCCAAACGTCACCCCCACCCTCCTTTATACGCCTGTGTATAACCATAGAGGAATTATACCGTATAATTACTAGCCTAGTTGAAAAATTTAAACATGTATTGTTTGCCTAAAATACTATGGTTAGTAGACGACATAAAAATATAAAGTTTAAATGATCACTCGTTTTAAGACGGGGAAAAACGACCTAGTTACTGGATTCGTTAATTTTAGTATGTCGTATGATGTAGACGTAGTCATGACATCACTTTTCACTCGGATGCACCAAAATAACGCCAGCAAACGCGGCCAATATGCTAGTCACCATTGAAAAAAGGGCTGCACCGCGTCAGTCTGCGCACCGCAATTGCGATTACTCACTGTCGAGCCGCGCCGCTCCGCTCCTCTCCGCTCTAAACCTCGGGCAGCGCCTCAAAAGCGCGTTTCGAACCTTATGTTCCGATGCTTGCCTTTTGAAGAACTAAATTAAAAAAGTTGAAACGTCAAAACTACTTGTCAAAAATATCGTTACGTCAAGAAGTGTCAAAGCTTTGAGGTTTAAGTTCCGAGCGTTTAATTTTTATCACACAATTTTGAAATAATTCAGTATTTGCAATTAACAAGACTTTCAAAATTAGGGCTAGTGTATTTAGTGCTAATATCGTAGGTTAAGTAATACACAAGATGTCATTTTCATTTGGCACCCCATCGAGCGCTCCGGCGACAACAGGTCTTTCAGGAGGCTTCAGTTTTGGCGCTAACAAGTATGTAACATATATTTCTATTTATTATGGTTTATTTCTACCTTTTATTTACGAATAATAAGCCACATTTAGTGTATTTTTGGAATTGCTTGCCAAATTTTTGGTGTCCAAATTACTAACCTGTAATCATCTTTTATCTACAAGTGAACCTACATCTACCACTGTATCTTGCTGACCACAGACTTAAGTTACACAACATAATAATACAATTTTTCAATCAATTATTTCAGGCCTGCATCAACAAGCTTCGGACTTCCATCAACCTCGCAGCCATCTACAGGGTTATTTGGTACACCGGCAACTTCTGCTCCTGCTTTCGGGAGTGGTACATCAACATTTGGAGCAACCCCAACTTTTGGTGCTACCACTTCAGCTCCAAGCTTTGGTGCGGGAACTGCATTTGGGGCTACATCTACAGCTCCGGCATTTGGTACGACTCCAGCACCAGCATTTGGTGCGGCATCAGCAGCTCCTGCTTTCGGTGCAACCTCATCTGCGCCCACTTTTGGAGCACCATCTCTGTCATTTGGAGCGAGTTCTGCTGCTCCTTCTTTTGGTAAGAAATTTATTCAAAATTTTATGAATATTTTCAATAAAAGAAACAAAGGATTCTAGTAACCAAAATAATTTTACCTTCAGGGTCCACAACAACACCCGCATTTGGGGCAAACACCTCTTTTGGTACAGGACTGGGTACTGGAGGCTTAAATTTTGGAGCTGGAACTAACACTTCTGCATCTACAGGTAATTAAAGTGGTGCTAAGTAATTTGGGGAATATTATGGATGTAAAATGTAATGGTTTTATGATAACATTATAGGTTTATCATTTGGAACAACAACCACGTCTAGTGCTGGGCTGGGGGGCCTGGGAGGTTTTGGTTTTGGTACGTCAACAACCCAACCTGGTTTAGGACTATTTGCTTCTTCTACGGCTACAACTTCAACCTCATTTGGTAAGTTTGCCATAAATGATTTAAATACACAAAGTATATAGGATTACTATTTACATACTACTATTTACATACAAGTACGTACATTAATTTGTCAAAATATTTGAGGCATCCATTATTAGCTGATAAGAAGTACTAATTAAGATTCTTTGAACACAAATTTACCTTCCTACCTTATTCTACCTTAATATAAGTACAATTATTATTTTCTTAATTATATCAGAATTACACCAGTATGTGGTTTTAGATTGTAACTAAATAGTACTTATTTAGTTTGAATTGTATATTATTGTTATTTACTTAATATTGTTAAGCCTACATGTGATTAAACATTGTTAGGTAGGCTCTATTTGTGAAAGAAAGGGCATGATAATGTTTTGTAAAATACATAGTAGTGATATCAGTTGAATGCAATTGTCAAATATCCTTTATATCTGTGCCTTATTAAATATGATGTGTGTTATTATTTCAGCTACACCGAGCCTGGGACTGGGTGGTTCAACACAAGTTGGTGGCACCACAAATACAACAGCAGCAGATGGCAAAAGTGAGTTAAATAATATTAAAAAATATAAAACCTTTTTTTTCCATTTCTTTTATATAAAATATTACTAGATTAAACTTCAATAAATCACAAGCTGTTGAGTAGGCAGATGTTGAACCACTTTCCATTATTGGGAGAGCAAAGCGAGCCCTCTATACCCCACTCTCAGTAAATGTTTGTGGTACACTTTACAGAAAAACTATTAAAGCTTCAGGTTTCGTTCTTAGCATAATATGTTGTGTGGATTGTCTAGATGTGTTTTTAAATAAAATGTCAATTATATTATGAATAATAATAAAAAAATTATTTTGTACTACACATTCAACATTGAGTTAAGTTGTGCAACTGTAAAGTTAAGCTAAATGAACTCAGTAACCACATCTATTCAAAACCTTGAAATTGTTTTAAAAAAAAAACTGCTTACCTTATGTTCTAGCATTAAAAAAATCTTGCAAGCCCTCATAAAGCTGAGCTTTTTTGGTAATTAAAATACCCCACAGTTTGTCTTACCAAGTATTTATATTCTTGCTCATGCAAAGAATTTAAAACTTTAACAAAACATAAATTTTGTGATTAATTCTATTGAAATTTATGTTTCAGCTGAACCACCCAAGCAGACAAAATTACCAAATGAAATATCAACTACAGTTGATTCGTTCAAAGAGTTTGTAAAGAAGCAAAAGTCTCTTAGCTCTGATGTCATGAGAGTTTCAATCAAGCCCTTGCACAAGGTACTGCATATAGGCCAAAATCATTTAAGTTTTATGTTTAAGGTATGTATGAGTCCCTTCTAGCTGTATAGTTTAACAGTGCTCTATACAGCACAGTTCAAGTGGACTCTATACATACCTCCCTGATCTAGTGGTATACAGTGTGCCTCTTGATATAGAGGTTGTGGATGCTATTCCATCATTTGAATGCTATTTCATAGTTGTGTTGGTCATGTTCGACTATCACTTTTACAGGAAGGAAGTAGGGCTGAAAAAGTAAGAAAAAGTAACATTTTTAAAACCTAGTTATGAGCAAGTTCATGATGCTGAGTCATTTGCCCATTCAAATTACCAAAAAATGGCTTTTTCTGTACTGCTACTTTTACAATTAATATTGTATAAGGGATGCATACTCTAAAGTATAACTTAGCTTTCTAACACATGTCTTTCTGTCTGTGAATCACCTATTCATGATTTCACACCTGGGCTATATTTGGGATTAAATTATACCACAGCGTTTCTTGCTAAACTTCTCTGGATGACAGATCTTGTATACATAGATGATTAATTGTATACATAAATGGAATAAGCAGGTAACTAACATTTTTACACCATAAGAACTATTACTCATATTTTACCTTTTAATTTCAACAAGAATTGCTTACCTAATTCATTATCTAACAATAGATCCACATGTCCTAAATCCATTTATGTAAAAAAAGGGTGATTTCAAAATGTTAGTTGTCCGTTTCCTTCATCAAAATGTCAAAACAACATCGCCATGCCCCCTAGACAGTAGCAAGCGATTATCGCAAACGTCAATATTTTTACATGGGGTTGACAAAGTCCAACGAAAAATCACGTGATGCAACCGTAAGAAATAGTAACGTAACGTAAGCGTAACGCAAATTAGAATTTGCACTTCGAATCTTCTGCCACTTATATTATTAGCCTGAAGGCCCCCAAGTTAAAATCCATTTACTGTAAGTTGTCACGCCTATGGAAAAATCGAATTGTATGGACTTGACAGATATCACGTGGTTCGCAAATGTCAGTTAATAAACGAACATATAAATGTTGTAGGTGGCCCGCGACGTGGAAACGACGTTACGCGCGGTGGTGTCGCTGCGCGGCGAGTGCGGGCGCGCGCGTGCGCACTCGCGCCGCTTGCGGGCCGCCGCCGCTGCCGCGCTCGCTGCCGCAGAGACCGCCGCTAGGGATCCGCCAGGTGAGATTACTTTGTTACTTTACTAAGATTTTTAGTTAATAAATAGTAGTAGGTAATTTGTAACATGAGTGGATGAATCAGTTTTCACAACATTACAACAATTACTCATTTTTGTCTAATAATTGCACGAAACTTGTAAGTTACCTACTTCATTATCATTTTTTTTAGTCCAAAATTATCTATTTATAATAAACAAATAAACGGGAGATTTCAAATTGTGTAGTAAAGAAGTGTCTTTCACTCATGGTCTAAACCTAAAGCTGCAAACAATTTAAAAATTCCCTTTTAAATTGATATTATATGCATAAATGGTGATTTTGGTCCAGGGAAAACATTTAAAATGAAAAATATTTATATTCTATGTGTATTTAGATTTGTATAAAATATTAGATAAAAAATGAGCAATTTCTCGAATCTCGTAAAATGTTAGCCCTGGATAGGCAGTAAACAGTAGTTTACTGTGTCAAAATTTTACGTTCAATAATAGTCAGAAAAATTTTAGATTAGCTCATGATTAATAGACATGTTACCCACTTGAACATTTTGAAGATTGTGTCCGGAAATAGTTGAGGTTTAGCCGAAACCTAAAAAGCGCTAATTAGGAACTAATATTGTTTTATACTTTTCAGTTCATTGAGGTTTATTTTTAGTTTTTTTTCTATATATTGGTAATACTACATTGCACAGGTGAAAGAACTACAATTATTGATATTAAATTATTGACATCAGGGTCCGAGCTAGAGGGCATGGTGCCGCCGGCATACGTGAAGGAACTGATATCGGAGTTGGAGCAGCAACTGATCACGTTCCGACGACAGATGGACATTGCAGACAAACAGATGCAGGCCGAGCCCAAGCTGCTTACTGAGCAAGGTATGATTACACTGTTATATCATACAACTACTTCGGTTGTGAAAAAAGGCTTTTATTAAGGCTTTAATTAAGGCTTCCTATCTGAGAAGTTGATTTGTTTTCAAACCGAAACAATATAATAATAGGTTAATTACCTAACCTAATTACCTTGGTGTGTCTATGAATCAACTTTACAATAGTACAATCCTTAGAATTCAAATCCATACTATTATTATAATTACAAAACTGAGTTTGTTTGTTTGCCCTTCTCGCCCTAACGAAGCAAACAATCGACTTGATTTTTAACTGACTTTCAAAAAGGAAGAGGTTTCTCAATTCAACTGTATATAAATTATATTCTTTTTTGGCATAGATTTAGTTGAAAGTATGGGCTTAAAGCCCAAAGGAGGCTTACTAGATAATCAGCATTTTACCCGCCGCAAAGATTAGAACCGATAAAGATAAGAAGCCGCCGGCACAAAGGTAGCAACTAATATATACGAACTATATATCTCCATAACATGTTTCAGAGTTGACGCTGGGTATCCGTCGCATGCACGAGTCGTTAGTGGGTCTGGCGGCGCGGTTGCAGGCGGCGCACGCGCAGGTACAGGCGCAGAAGGACCAGTACCTCAACCTGCGAAAATACGTGCTCAAGGACCCCACAGACGTCTTCGACACGCACAACGATAGCGGTGAGTTCAAACTTGTTTACAGTTGAAGGTGTAGATAACAATTTAAAAATTGACTGTTCTTCGCATAAACGATGTTCTCAGGAGAGGGAAATGATTAGTTAGTAAAATTATTCCATAATATAGTATATTTACTGAAAATGTTATGAATTACGTAAGTTAGGAGGTTTCTGTAAACTATTATTAAGCCAAAAAAGTGTCTTATCATTTGAAATCGGTAATATTTAGATGGTTGCGATTAATTTTTGTTTATTTTCGAAGAATCCAAATAATCGATTATGCATTAAAGCTTATGGACAGCCGCCCATTTACTTTTAAATACAATCGAGCCAATCGTACTGCCGTTAAGGCTAATAACGCACCTGCAATGTTGAGAATGTCAATGGGAGACTGCAGTTGTTTTCTATTAGGTGACCCCTAATGGAACCGGTTTGGTCGCTTGCCCCCTAAGCTTTCTTTATCAGTATTAAAAAATTTTTTTTCACCAACAACTTTTTTTTTCTTGATTTCAGCAATTTCGAGCTTGGACCAAATATTAGGTGACGCTGAAGGTTCAAAGAAAAAAATGAAAACTAACCCAAGTGAAGTCGGGAGCGCCGTATTGTCCGACCCGAGAGCGGCTTTAGGTAAGTGATATTCTTATTGCTAAAAGTTAAAACATTACATATCTCATAGGTACTGTACAACTGTCTCGTACCCATTTTGTTGGGCATTTTAAGAAATATAGTAGCCCATTCTCAGACCTACTGGACATGCTATATCTAAAATATTGTAAGAATTGATAAAGCCATTTCTGACTAGTTACACGAAAAAAAATTGCAATGCCCCAGTGACATGAGTTTGGCCTTACAAAATACAAAAAAAAATTTGCTTTTAGTGTTGCAACTTCGACAGTGAAATCTATATATAAGGGAAACACACAATCCCTAAAGTATTATTACTTAAGTAATTTTGTTACAGCCTGTATGTTTGTTTTTATAATTTTCAACTCATTCCGGCAACAGACTAGATGAAGATAGAAAAAACATACTTCAAGTATCGTCAAATTTTTATTACAAACTTATTTCCTTCAGGTAACATTCCGTCGTTGGCTGGTCCATCTCCATTTACTTATTTTGGAAGTATGCTGTCATCTTTCTCGACTGTCGATAATTCGGGTAAGCAATTTTTTCAAAATCAAGAAAGTAACCATGTACCATCGAGGAAATTGAAACAGCCAGTTGACGGACCTACGTAATTTGGTCAGAATATTTCAATTCGATGTAAGTTGTAATCTTGCGGCTGGGTTTGAAATCGACATAACGCGACTAATTTACTTAGATCCGCAATCTGGCTCTGTTTCAACTTCCCTGATAGTACCTACAATTTTCAATGGTGTTGTGGAAAGCCGGGATGAAATTCACTATGTGGTTGTACTGAATAGGCTTAAAGCTTCGCGCACACACACGAAGAGTTTATCGCAATTTTTCATAGCGAGTGAGCTCGCAACTTTGTCGGTTAAAATGAGGAAAATGCGATGACCCTGGCGCGCCATGTCACACATTTCTCGAGTATGTATTTCAGGACCGAGCTGGCAACCGCAGCCTCAAGCCAGCAACTTGAACACGTTGAACACCAGTGGCTTCAACACGGCCAGTGACTCGTTCCAGCTGCAGAAGCCGCCCGGCAAGCGCGGAAAGCAATGATATTGGCGATAGAGCTGCCCGGCTAGCTCATGAACTATTCTATGAAATTTAGGTGTTTACAATAAGTAATTTTGTGTTTTAAAATAAGTGGTGCCGAAAAATCATGTCATAAAATCGGGGTCAGCGCAACTGAAAGGAATTTTGATAACACAATTGGAAATTTAAAAATTATCAAATTCAATTGCATAATTTTTTGCGTAAGATACGTAAAAAATTATGTGCAAGTATTTGATTGTAAGGAACATTTAATCATTTTAAAGTTTATTTTCAAGTGTGTTTCGTTCAGTGTGCCCTGATCTTTAAGACAAAAAGCTACTAAAATATAATTCATCTTTGAACTTTATGATAATGTATAAAATGGTCTATTTAGGCCAGATATATATAAGGGCGCTGTATCATAGGGTTGTTGTCATTTTTAGTAAGGTGTACGTTTCACTTTTGAAAATTGATACTATTTACAAATCATAACTTAAATTTAAGTCGCACCACATACGTAATATATTATATTTATTATAACTATAGCAACTTAAATTTATCACAGCCAAACGTTTTAAAATTTATAGAAATATGTATGCCAAATAGTGTAAAAGCATCAATGCCATCCGCGCTATGGTACAGCGCATATACAAATGTATGAAGTGTTACAACAATTTATTATTAATATATATTCTTCTTTCGATTATTTACCAAGTGAAATAATCAAGTAAGTTTAAATTATATGTTAATCTATAGTTATGTTGTTTTAATTAATTAGGTCATAATATTATGTATAGTCACATTTGTAACTTTACTTCGTCGTACCCTACGAATGATGAGCCCTGGTCATTGTGACTTTTTATTTTTATTGTAAATTTGGAATTGGCAGTAAAATAATGCAAAGACTTTTTTAATAACCTGTTAATAAAGTTTTAAAATGCTACATTTGCTAGCTCTTGATTGCTTCGGCGAAAAATAACAGCAAAGGCTACAGTGAGCGTTTTTTAGTGCGTGAAAGGACGCGCGGGTCAGAAACGAGGTGCTCGCGAAAAAAAAAACAAAGAAAAAATACATTTTTACGAATAGGGCATTTTTCCATGGAAAGAAAGAAAAGCTTCTCCTGTAAACTTCGCTTTTTGCAATTAAGTTAGCACAAATTTCATATAAAATGTCAACATTTGTTTTAAATTACGTAGCAAATTATTTGATCTAATAGTGCTTACTTTTTAGAAATAGCCTTATTGCTACATATTGGCAATAAGGACATTTGAAGACATAAGTGGAAGGTGGTGCTTTTGGACCAGGAATTTGTTTTGATAAAAAATATATAGATTCTATGTGTACATTAACTTCATGATTAAACAAGGAAGTAATAAGATTTGGAACAATATTAGGAGAAAATGAGCAATTGTTCAAATATTGTAAAAATGTTAGTTATCTGCTTCTTCTACTTATGTCTGTTTATTTGAAAATTTAACATAAGCAATTACTATTTAGTATGTAACATTTTTGGGCGGATATTAGACGCCATACAGGTTAGATCTTCTTAACTGTTGTTATGTTAATATGTATTTGAATATATTTTTGAAAAAGGAATAAAATTGTAAAAATATTATCTGTCATTTTTCTGAGGTAAAAACTCTTTTAAAATAGTCGGCGTAACGCTAACGTCCACAATACTGCATGTGGATAAAGATTGGTTACCGGTTTGCTTTTTAATAACCAATTAGGGCAAAAGAACTTGTCACAAACGAGGTATTACTTTTTCTTTGTTTATCGCATTATCAGAGCGTTTTTGGTTGTACTGACACGTAGTCGCTAGTCGATTTATTGAGGCGTGGTAAAATCTTTTGGTGATCCGACGACTATGGCCATCCAGATATTCATAACCTAGTTGGATCATTAACAAATTAAAATTGCGTCTATTAACAAATCAGATTATATCTTGTGACTTGATCAGGGGTAAGGCCTGGCGACAAATCGCCTTTTTTGACTGCGCCAAAGCTGGATCCGCCCTTGCAAAAGAAGCCCCTACACGAACCCCATATGGTATAGCTAAGCCACTGCTCGGATCCGTCGCAATTCGTGTTCAGTATCAGCAAGCATATCGAGCATTCTAGTTAACAAAGCCAATTAGGTTTCAGGCTTACAGCGATTACAAAACTATTAAAGCAAATGATTTACAAAATGTTTCTCAACGGTCGCCTATATCGAGTTTTATTTATTTCAGTTTACGCAACGTATTCTCTAGCACTCCAACCGCTAGAAAAACAAAATTATATAGACCAGTTTGAGAAGATGAGCAAGGAGGTCGAACCTTTTAGACAAAATTTAACCGACTGTGGGCGACAAACGAAGGCATCCATGGTGGACGTCGAGAACTTTCTCAAGAGAATCCCTCAGTCCTCCATGGAAGGTAAGTGCTTCGTTGCGTGCATGCTGAAAAGGAACTCCATTATAAAGAATAATAAAATCATGGGTAACCATCTTCTGGAAATGAATAGAGCGGTGTACGGTGACGACGGCGAGGTACTGAGACGGTTGAAATCCGCCATCGTTCAGTGCACGGATATCGTCGATAACATATTCGAGATATGCGAGTACGCGTCCGTGTTCAATGACTGCATGCACATGAAGATGGAGCATATTCTAGATAAGGTGACAGTTGAGCGTCGCATGGAAGCGCTGGGACAAATGACGTCCGATCCGGAGACGGATTGGGATGATGATGACGACTTTTTGCAGCTGGTTAGAGATGAATTGTAGCTACACAGCAGCTCAAACATAGTTCACAGGCACGTGATAAATTTATGTACTTCGAGAATGATAAAGATAAAAATAGGTGAGATTAAAATGTCAATTACTACCTACGTAGCTGACCTATAGGAAGCATGTAGCCGCCCACAGTTGCTCTACTTAAAGGTTCATTAAATGCAGCCACTTGTCAGCAGGAACTTGAACAGTGCTTCCGATAATTTTCTCGTTCATAAGTTTGTAGCTATAGTGATTTAAGAAATGTGTCCTTTATAAGAAGGAACAAGCTTTAATGAGGATAAAGAAAACTACGTTCTTGTAATTATCTATTTAATCCAAATTGTAATAAAACATGAATGATCTAGATATTCTTTGTATGTTACAGTATCTACAAATACGCAATAATAATTTTAATAACGAAATACAATCACACAATATCACATTAAATATCTTCTCATTTATAAAGAGAACAAACTATCTTATTTTATAGTCGACAATTAGTTGATTAATATCATTATAATAGGCCATACATTATTGTTTCGTCCTTAGGAAGTTAGACTATTCGCAAAAACCCCTGCTAATAGTTTTCATTCATGCCGAATATCTGCTGTCAAGAACACGTTTTTGAGCAAAAGTTGAACAAGAGAAAGCGAACAGTCTACTGCCAAAAGGTCGATAAAATTCCAAATAGTAATTGATTAAGTACCTACTATTACATATTTACAAATCAATATGTTCCTACTTAATATCACAACGATTAAAATCTTACACAGTTTAAATAGGACACCTACGACTTATGGAAGTGAAGTTCAAAAGAAGTTATATATTCAGCATCTGTAGTCCAAAAAAGTAAAACTATTTTTTTTATTGAAAAGGTGGCAAACGTATAAACGGGTTACCAGATGGAAAGCAAATACCGCTGCCCACAGACACTCGCAACATCTAAAGAGTTGCAGATGCGTTGCCGGCCTTTTATAGGGAATACGCTCTCTTCTTGAAAGTTAGCAGTTCAGAGCGGTCTGGGAATACTGGTGGTGATAGTTAATCATTAAGTTAATAAAAGAGTTCACTGTGCGAGGCAGAAAGTTACGCGAAAAGCGCACTGTGGAAGACTGTCGCTCATCAAGATGATGCACACAGCACGTGGTAAATTTTGAGCGTAGATCGATGGCGAAAAATTGCACGTGAAAATAATTGAAGACATAAGCGGAAGAAGCGGGTAAGTAACATTTCATAATACGCCGAATTTTTGCCGAATTGAAGCTTTAGGATCGGAAAAATCATTTAAAATGAAAAAAAATGTGGAATTGATGTATAGCTTGATAGCCAAGCTAGATAATAAAATCACTAAATCATAAGATTTTTCAAAATCTATTGGAAAAATGAATATTTACTCGAAAGCTGTAAAATGTTAGTTATTCTTACATTTATGTCTTGAATTCTGCGAAGCTACATCTCGGCACAACTCCAGGGGGTCTTTGAAACTCAACAATCCGAGCGGACCTTCGCTGAATACGATCTAGAGGGACATGAAAACAGTATTCTATATTTATTTATTTATTTATATGAGGCCGAACCTGTACCTTGTAAAGCTGCAAGCGTTTATTCGGACTTAAAAATACTTTTTTGAAAACAATTTGAAGTTGCTTAAGAATGAATTAAGTATTTATTGGCGTAAGTAATTAACGTTCATAAAAAACGTACAATAAGTAGGATGCCGTTCAAATTGCAAAAATGTTGCTTCACCTGAGTGTCATTGCCAGGCATTTCAGGTTAATAATAATATTGTTGCGCCAAAGGCAATGTTGTCGTACCTACTTAAATAATATTCCAACAAAAATAATCTGGCAAGCGCTTTCTACAAGAAATACATTGCTCAGTCGACAAACATTTTTGAAACCTCTACAAGTGCCTTAATTGATTTTTCTTCCCTCATCAGTCATTAAAACTAAGATTTCTTATAGTATGGAAATTACAGCCAATAAAATTGAATAATATGTTTATAATAAAAGTAATTTTCATAATTTCCCTCGTTTGCTCCATCGACTTATCCGCTAATAACCCTCATACATCCCATTTACAGTTATACGCGCGGTCATGGTTACAAACCACGAGATAAACATTAAACAACGGAGCCCCTGACATCGATAGACATCAGCGATTCCCACGAATCGTAACACAAACCAAATTCGGCACGCGAAAGAACGTAGGTGTACGATTACTCTATACACAAAAAACCACAACTTTCACTTTTGCATCCCATTGCAAAATGACAGCCTCGCGCGGTGTTTCTTAAGAATCACACGCCGAAGCGAAGACGCTCACAAAAACTGCGATCGGCCGCCTAACTCTCCTCGGTCTCCACGAGCACGGGCAGGTTAGCCTGCGGGCAGGCAGACGCCGCGCCGGCCGAGAACGCCAGCAGCCAGGCCTCGATGTCGCGCTCCGAGCACACGAACCTCGCCGATATCGCGTCGTCGTAGCCCTTCTGCCGCACCGAGAACCCGCTGCTGATCCGCTCTATCGCGGTGTTCCGCAGGTTGACGACGCCGATGGCCTTGGTGAGCCGCTTCCGCGGGTACATGACGGCGAAGTGCTCCAGCGAGGTCCGGTACACGACCACGCGCACGTCTTGCCGCGTCCCGCCGCGGCCCACCAGCACCAGGAAACCCGACTTCACTTCGGCGTCGTTCTTCTTGCTGAGGGCCTGACCGAGGCGGTCGGCGGGGCAGGTCGGCATCACGTCGGTCGGCATCGCGTTGTTTATTTATAACATGTCAGCTTTACGAGGCGGGCGGCGACACGTCCAATCGCGGCGGCCTGCGAATTTCACTGAGCGGTGACTCAGCCATGCGCACTCCGCGCCGGGCTGGAGAATTGACATTCACACAATGTTTCGCTAATCGCATGCACCGGCGATATTGCCCGCACTCCCATTTCGGTAGAGAACCACTTAATTACTATGGATTTGCATATATGAATTTAATTATGATATTAAGTGAGCCTAACCTATATATTACATTAAAAATTTATACATATTATACAAGTATACTATTATTTTTTCATTCAAATATTAACATAGAGACTAGTAAGTCTAGTAGATAGAGGTAGAGCCCTAGCTAAGTGCTACGATTGAGCTTGAAAGGAAGTTATAAATATTTAATGCAAGTTTGCATCACTGGATAAATGCATTTTCCGACCCAGGCGCTATATAATAATTGCCGTTTTCCGTTGATTCCAATATATTTACACTAAGTAAATGCAAATACCTTGCTTTCACGGGGTCGGGACACGGAGGTATAAATTATATTATCATTTTTGTATCGCCAGACCTATAAAGATAATTTAGTTTAAAACATTATTTATAATCCAGGTGAACTCGGTATTAGAGGTCACAATGGGGTAATGAACTTGAAGTTCAGACATGTGACCCCAGTTGTATTGGTAATTATTATGGGCTGAGGAATATTAAAATTTAGTCATTTTCTTACTATACCTAAAGATTACTTTATTGCCAAAATAATTGTAAACTTAGATTAAAAACGTGATATCTGTGGCAGTTAAGGGGTAATATTTTATCGTGATCGACGCGACCTCAGGCCCTTAGCTCGTCCTTCTGTGACCCGGCGACCCTGTAGTCAGGAGACAGTCACACTGTTGTACCAAGAACTTTATGACTCACGAATACGTAATTAATTTAATTTTACACATTTTAAACTATGTGAGAAGGCTGAGGAGTGAATAATGAAATTGATGGGGCGGGTGACGTTGACTTTGCAGTTTTTTTTAAACATTAGTTATGTTTTAAGTTTAATCATCTGTTATAACGATTTGTAGTACGTATAATACTGTTTGCTACTATTTTAAACAATCTTAAAATGATGGCTCATCCAAACTTCTATACTTTCTTATTAACATGAATGCGAAAGTGTGTCTGTCTCTGTTACCTTTTTCACGCCCAAACCGCGAAACCGATTTTGCTGAAATTTGGTATGGAGATACTTTGAATCCCAGAGAGGGGCATAGGATACTTTGTATCCCGTGTCTCTTATGTACTTCGGGCAAAGTACATTTTTGTGAATTATACGTAGCCTGCAATGTTAGCACGCAAAACATTGCCCGCATTTATGTTAATAGTTAATACGGTTATCTTTAATACTAGTAGCACAGCTAGTAGATAAATGCGTTTATAAATAATAACAGGTGTATGTAGGTAAAGTCGAAAACAATTATTTATTAATATGGTTTTGTCTTTACCCAGTTCATTAAAAATTAATGTCTCGATTAAACATGCAAGTTGCAATCTATTGCATGATACATGATACACGTATTAGTATGAGCATAGACCAATATAATTTCTCTATGGTATGAGGTAATATCAACTATATCAATATATTTTTATAAGATGCTCAGATACGTCTTTAACAAATTGATCCTTTATATAAGGTTTTGTTTTTTTTCCTGGCAATTTCAGGATTTGAACTGGATACACTCATCTTGATATTTTTTACCACTGCGCGTCTGCGCTACATATTATATCGTCGAAACATGGATTTGACCTAACTTCTCAAAATGCTTCTCCACACTAAAATTACCTATTTACTGATTGCCTAAATCAAATAAATTTTTAAAAATCAATATTTAATTTACTGCCGTCAAGAAGCGAGGAGGAATCGAGCGTCAACGTAAGTTTTAAGTGATCAGGAATTTCACAACAAAATTAACAATTTAGGTAAAATCTTTCTGACTTAAATGTTATTATTATTTTTAATGTGTCCATGTGCACAATAAAGTATATTTTCATTTCATAAAATCCGTCGTCAAAAAAAATTGCTGCACGGAACGTCGAGCTTCATTAATCAGTGGTTTAAATCGTGTTAGCCAAATATGCGATAATTTAGAAGGCGTAACCAAAATTGATCAAGTATTTTAACGGTCGGTACACACATAATTTAACCAACTAGTACATAGCTCGTCGTCTGGTTACTGTTGGTGCGACCGGTTTTTAGCTTTTTTTCCAAATTAAAAGTAACATTCATTAAGTATACGTTCACAAGTCTCATTATTATTTTCTTACCATTTGTCAACTTGAGCATGGGACATGAGTATTAAGGTCGACAAGTAGTACTATATTATACTAGGGACTTATAATACAAACCTACTCGGTTTCTAACAAAACATTATCACACTAATAACCGAAACAGAAATTAATGGGTGACAATGGTAACTAACTTTGAAGTTTAGACAAATCTGAGCAAATTAAGCGCGACAAACGTCCTACCTACGTACAGACTTTCAGAAAATGAAAGGATTCGAAAGTTTGAGCTTTCATTTAAATCAAACTTGAACAATTCAGTGAAAGTTAAGTGCAGCACACTCGTAATAGAAACATTCGCAAAACTCTTACAGCGCTTTAACTGTATTTATTCTTCGTTTAATTTGCTTTAAATGTTAAGAAAATTTATCTCGACCATCTGGAAGCATTATGGTAATTCAATATAAATTTTAAGGGTGTTAAACAGCTGATTCGAGACCAATTTAAAGTAATACATGGTAATACGCTAATTCGTATTACCAAATTTTGAGCATTTTGTTTCATGTATTCTATATTACATATTAAAGGGTATTTGTTGTAATGAAAAACTAATTTCAGAAGAAATATTTATTTCCTTCAATAGTCACCTAATTTAACTTTTCGATATGATTTTACCGTTCATCTTAGCAAAACATATCCACATAAAGTAGTAACAAATTTCAATACTGTTACAAACGTTAATACAAGAGTATTTTGCAACTACGATTGTGGTTACATAGATGTTTTTATTTTAGAAACTAATTTAAAAATTTAATTCTATTGACCAGATATAAAATCGCACATTTTTTTTACTAAACTACAAACACGGATATTATGTAGCTGTTAAACCACGGAAAAATAAATATTACATCTAAACTTGTCAAAAATGTTATGCTGGGATTTTTATCTTAACTATTCGTTGTGCTCACGCGTCATCAAAATCTTCAAAACGCATGCACAATTTTTCATTTATAAAATGTCAAAAACGTTTTACAGTGACTACACAAAATAAATAGAACACAAATGAAAAATCTATACACATCATATACATTATACAAAGACAAAATTTTACATCAAGAATAAATTGAGCGTCTTTACATTAAATACATCATCGATAAAAATAATCAGTTAGGTACGTGTAAAATATTGTATGCATTAGATTTATATCAATTCACAAATATTACTGTATAATAAACGAAGTGAACGAGTTTGTATATAACATTCTGATCTCATTTGAGCGGATAATAATAAAATATAATTATAAGAGATCCATACATATGTAGCTATAATATTTATAGAAGCGTACGTACACATGTATTTTTAAAGATACAAATTCAGTAAAATAAAGCATATTAAACGCCGGCGATAATTTGATTAAATAAATTTAAATGTAACTACTACACTGATTCCCCAGTATAATATAAATACAGTCTTAAATTGATTATAATTAACTAGTAAAATCTAAAAACAGTTTCGTTAATATTTTAACAGACCGTACGAGTCTAAATGTTAGTATCTGTACCGGACCAGCGACAAATATAATCGGTAAGCATGTAGGAAGTACTGACAAATGACATTTTGTTACGTAAAAATCTCAGCTCAACTCGTACGACAAATATTGTTTGTCGTTGTTAATAAACAAAAACGATCACTTAAAGAAGGCAGGCGGAAGGACCAACAGTTAGGGAAAATTTAAGTCTTCGATTATTTTGCATAATCCAGTACAGATTCAAGTTATTCTACCATTATTTACATTAAATTAACACAGCGAAAATTAATTTACGTTAAGGAGCTACTAATATTGTGTAACTTTATACTAGTTATGGATAGAGTACCTTCAAAGTTATCTAAATTATAGCTTAAGGTCTCAATATCCTTAAAATTATATTAAAAACAATTTAAAATGTCACTTTGTAAGAACTTTTAATATGGCAGTGGTCACTTAAATAAAAAGAAAAGTTAGTCTGGCATCCCCGGCACTTTTGAGAAAATAATTATTTTATTTTCTAAACAATTTAGCAATTAAATAATCTCTACTACACAGTCGTCTCATAAAAATATGTTGTTTCAAGTTTTAAGTGAATTAGTAAACATTGTCTAATGCTTTTGTATTAACAGCTATCCAAACCAATAAAATTCACCTTCAAAATGTTTTATTAAATCTTAAGAATTAGGCCTCGCTCGGAATATATCTGTAAAGCCCTTTACATCTCTATCGTTTATTCGAAGTGTGTCTTTAATCCTTTTTTATTAATTGTATTTCGCATTTCGCCACATAATAGTTTCTTATCAGTCATCAATAAAACTCCATCGCGTCTCCTTTTACGACACGGGGATTCCGACATCTACAAACTAAACTAACATAATAAGCGTCATATTGAATAAATAATAATTCATCGTTTTAAATATAAAAATGTCAAAAATTTTAAGAATACGTTAACCACGAGTTAATAAGTTACCTACGATTTTAAGTATTGAAAAATATGTTTTTAAAAATATATACTTTTACAACTAGGGGGACCATTGGTGATTAAAATTTAGCTAAGTTTAAAATCTAAGCTTACCATTCAAGAGTTAGAAAGTTTTATCTATTTACATTGATATTTAACTATCACCTCATATCATCTAAATGTTTTATTCCTAATAAAGGCTGATTTGCTTCGACCGAATAATTTTGATAAGAAAAATTAGTAGAAAATGTATTATAATTGTATACATTGGCTAATAGAGACGACTACTTATGTATTTATACTAAATACACATTAAGTTTTTCATGTCCGACTAAGATAGGTCGCCAGTCAAATTTGTAATAAATGCCTTAAAATTATAAAAAGTCGGACTACATTTGAAGAAGAGTAAGGGGTGGTGTATAATGTTGACATTTACTACGAAAGTTCCTATAATATTTATTTTAAATTTCACTAATAAAATATCGATGATATTGAAGAAAATCCTAGACTCTTTAGATTTTTAAAATGGATTAAATTCATTACGTATTTACACTTTTACTCGAAATAACCAGACTTCGAGCAAATGAAATAAACTGAATTTACACTATAAACTTCATTATTTCCACAATATAACATTTGTATATATTTAAATATGCTTCAACGGCAACTGAGACGCTAATACAAAGTCCAATATTTAATTATCTATTAATACATGATACGGAATTTCAACTTTCAAAATACATCTGTAAAATAAAATATCTATTTAATTATTGCTCAATATAAATTCGCCTTATTTACTCATCGGGCAGCGACAAATCTATTATACAATGCTGCTGTCTAGTAAATCTTCAGATACACTCTGAAGATTTACTAGACAGTACTGTAAAAACCGTACGACATAAAAAAAATATGTCTGCAATCTAATTATATTTCATTCGTTCAAAAAGTTTTAAATATACACTATTTGTTTATTGTTTACGTTAAACATTATGCTGCTTATTCATAAAAATGTTTACGCAATGTTTAATTAATCAAGGTTTTTCTATAATTTTCTAGAATATTGAAAACGTCATACGACAGAAAGAGACAGCGAACCTTTATTACTTAAACAATGCTTAAATATTTTTATTGATAAAGAAGACAATTTTAAGAACATTGCAATATGAAGTTTATGTTATTCAACACTGGACTCTTATTTTGTGTTGTGACGCACGGTCACGGTATTAATGAACTTGGCTAACAGTAGGAATCTTGTATTATGGCTTATCTAGGTTGGGTGCACAGTGTAACGTACGGGTCGATACACGAGCGCAGCTTTATATACGTACGCACCGTACGGGTAGGCGTGGCTTCATATGAAGCAGCGCAGCGTCGCGTAAGAGCTGTGTGACGCGCACGACGTGACGTACACAAATGCTATGCGGATGTGTGACGTCCAATTGAGCGGCGCAGCGTGGCGTACGACTTAGGTCTATCGCAAATTGCGTAGTTGTGCGGGTAGGCGTGGCTTTACATGGAGCGGCGGAGCGTGGCGTACGGGTTGTGTGGCGCGCGCAGCGTGGCGTACGCGTGGCAGGGGGAGCGCGGGCGCGCGCGGCGGGGTCAGTCGGGGCAGCTCTGCACGAAAGAGGCGGGGAACAGGCCCGTACGGCCGGTGCGCTGCAGTGTGCCCTTTATAAAAAGAAAAGGCACATTAATTTGGATAAGTCCTTCATTTAAAAAGGATTTTAATTTTTAAGTTTTAGTTGAGCTTCTCCACTTCCACCCCCATAGCTTTTAAACAGCGTAACTGATTTTTATTAAACAAGTCTGATAACACTGTGAGTGTTCACAAATCGCTTTTGGTAGAGAAAAAAAAAAAAATTTATATCGCTTTATTCGTTCGTGAAGTATAATGTTACAGACAGGGCAGAACAGAAAAGTCGGGGTTAAGAAAACATGGTAGTTACAATAACATGTTACGAAGTGAAACAGCACGCATTCTTCGTTCAATAACTGGACGTACAAGCATTTGAAAAGATTTACCTTGTACCAGCCGTCCCCGCGCTTCTTCACTACCATCACGATGTCGTCCACCTTCAGCTCCAACTCGTACTCGGAGTTAGGCGGGTACGGCGCTATGCAGCGAAATCTAAAATAATAAATTTACACAGCTGTTTCGACAAGTGACCAGTATTAATTCCAATAAAAACAAACACAAAATATATAGTTCAACTCAGTTGTGCGAATTTGTGAATATTCACTCGTGTGGCCGTGACGCAGCAGGTGTCTTCCGAGTAAACAAGGACGAAGTGCGTACAACTGAGTTGCTGTATATGTATTTTCTATATACCTCTCTTTAACAGGCTGCGAGTGATGTCGCTCCCGGCGCGCAGCGCTCACGTCTAGCGACTGCGACTTGCGGTGACTCTGCCACGGACCTTCGTTCGATCTACACAATATGTTCCGTTGTACTATTTCGAATATTTCAATAATATCCATTAATTTTAATAAGGTTTTGAGAGCAACATTGTAGGTGTAATTCCCATATTTATCTTACATAGAATACCAAAGGAGAGTAAACTATATCTAATAATATGTTTTTAATTAAAAGATGATGAAATGCAAAAGCTAACACATCAAAAGCTGCAGAAAGATTAACGAATAATAAATAAATTATAGTTGAAGCATATTAAATTAGATTCGACTTAACGGGAGCATTAATCACAAATGTTGTCTGGTAGATGATTTAAAAAGCATACATAAACAACATTAATATTATTATTATCTTAACAAAGAAAGAAGATGGTATAAAAAGTTGTGCGACTAATTCAAGCAATGAAGCTTCTTTGTATCAACTCTTATCCGGCTCATTAAAAAATTAACGTTATAAGGAATTAATAAAAAGAAGCTTTGATTTGAGGCTATAAAATACAAAAATAAAACTGTGATGGTGCACAAACCTATGCACACAACGTAATAGTACCTTGGTGCTCCATGCTTGTGCGAATTACAAAAAAGTCAATATTCCAAGAACTTTGCGATTATTTAAGCAATCCGTCAATACCGGCAAAGCTATTAGAACAGACCGTGTATATAGTGAGAGTCAAACCTGTGCATGCGATGTTCGATCATCGCGTGTCTATCCTTGTGTCGCGTCGAGTGCCCCGAGCTCTGGGGGCCCGAGTGCCCCACGCTCTGGGGGCCCGAGTGCCCAATGCTCTGGGGCCCCGAGCTCTGGGCCCCCGCGGCTGGCAGCGCCCGCAGCAGCTGGGACGGACACGAGCCCGACCTGTGCGCACTACCATCTACCACTACCGCACGGGAGACGCGCCAAGCGACGTCGCGCGGACACAATATGACGATGACAAAAGTTTTTCACAATTATTGTTTTCAGTCAATACTTTAAAAAATATGAGTTCCCATGCGGTGTTATAGGCTGGCAGAAATGACTAGTTTTCAAATGCCGGAAAAAAAACTTTTATCGTCACCACTTAAAACAAAACGGCTACAATGAGCGTACCATAGCATGTATTGTTTCGTACGTACTTGAAGTATAATCTTCAATATTTATTATAAAATAATATTCATTATTTTATAATAAATATTTAGGACTTATTTATCGCATTAAATGATAATAGTATGTTTTGAGAACGGAGATTTAGTTAAAATTATAATGATTAATAATCATTAATATTTTAGTATGTGCTTCTAATGAATATCTCCATTTCCAATGTTCAATACAAAAATGGTTCCTTGTATTTCCATACATTTAATAAGACAGCGAGAGCTGTCTCTGTAAAATTTGTGCACAAAGAATAAATACATAGATGAAAACACACTATTGTCTTTCTTCTTCGTATATTAATTGCTATTTACTATTGAGTGGTGATTATTGAGTATCCAATGAACCATTTCTTTAAAATTAATACAGAAACACAATGCAAATTATTGACAACACAGTGCTGTTAGCTCGGAGGACACAACAACACAATGTTAACACATGCACAGACAATGCACACACAGTTTGATGTATGATGTTAATTGGGCTACGTGCAATATTATTCTATCAGGGGAAAACTGTCTAAGGTGACTGGCATATTACTGTGTGACTAATGACAATTGGCAATACAGGATAAAAGTAAAAAGGAGATACAATACGATGGGTTCATATAATTATTAAATGTTATTCATTGGGTTTTTTGTAAATTTTTTACTATTTGTAAAACTTAATATAATATAATAAAGAATTAATATGTGACCAATTTCACATAGTTTAGACTGTAGTGGACTGTTTAGAAACTTCAAAAGTTATCTTTCTAAAGTTAAGACCAACTTCGTTACCCATAAATAAATTCAGTGATATATCAACTCTTGAACCAGTTTATATAGAACCAAGTAGGCAGTGCATCTTTACGCCTAAGTATGTGCAATAATACGCGCGCACACACATAAACAATGATGTTTTATAAGTGTGCCATTCTTACAACTTTGTGTACGTGCGGCAGCTTTTGGCTACCTTTACGGCTGTTACTCTCTCTCTTACTCTATATATCTATCTCTGTCACTCACCGCACGTGCACGGGATGCGGCATGACGGAGGTGCCGGGTCCGTCGTCGAACACGGGGTTGTCCATACTGTAGCCGACCGGTGGCGGCGACTTGCACTTTTTCATGGCGGCTAGTCGCTTCATCAAACTCACGCCGCTCGATATAGAAGACTTCTCCGCTTTAGACTTCTCTTTTGACTGGAAATTGTTTTATGAGAAACAATAGTATTTATTTATTGCATTCTTTGGGCACAGGTCAACAACTCTATATAATTTCAAATCATAATCATAATTTCAAAATTCAAGGTATAAAGAACCTCAAGACTTGAGTTTGTGTCTTCTTTATACTAGTAAGTAGTTTTAATGCCAAATAGTTTTAATAAAAAATTACCTTCTCTGATCTCGAAACACTCTGTTGTGGTGTTGTGTGCATAGGAGAACTCCATGGGTATGTTAGTTGTTGAGCTGAAAGAATACAAACTTAATTATGATTGATCTTTAAGTACTACTTCATAAGATTAGAAAAAAGTTTTCGTAAATAGTTTGTTTGTTATATAGAAAATAGCATGCTAGTGTTACTTTCAAAGAATAAAAATTCGAGATTATATTTTATAATTATTCATATTTAGAATGCCTGAGAATCCGCTACTATCTATTTTTCATACCCATAAGTAAAGAGGGTACCTAGACACAATTAAAATGGCAAAACAACTTTTGCCGTGTTTTGTCTTTGGGTCAGCTAGTATTGTATAGTGGTGTATGACTTACAGGGCGTCGTGAGCGGACTGGGGGCGCGAGGTGGGGCGTCCGGCGGCGCCGCCCCTTTCGTTGCAGACGATGCACTTGTAGACTGAAGAACCAATAAAAATAATATTATCGTAACTATCGTTATATTTCTTTACTTAGTATTGAATAGCTTGGTAAAATAGAGTCTAGTGCCGTGACAGCTGGAACTAAAAATTTATTTTAGTAATATAACAGTTTTTGTCAACTAAAATACTATTGGTAAATTGCGTTTAAAATTAGCTAAGGGTTAGGTAAAGCTTAAGAAAAAAGCGCGCATTTTACATTACACCTAAGTTGTTTAGCATACAAGGATAAATCTAAGAGCTAGTTACCTTTTCATGTTTAGGTCTGTGCGGCAGCGGCGTGACGGGCGTTAGCGGCGCGAGAGGGGCGACGTAGTTGCCGGGGAACACGCCGCAACGCTGAGCGCGCTCGCACCAACCCTTGTACCAGCCGTCGCGGCATCGCTCCGTTACCGTGTACACCCCTACAATACATTTATTACTATTACAATCAAATACTTGTGTAAGACCGTGATGATATAATACAGAAATATTTAACTGCCGTAGATAATTAGCAAACTGACGAAGATACGTCAAATGGTTATAATATATATATAAAAATCAATCTTGTATAAATCAATGTAAGTCGAGAGCTGTTGGCTGGGTATGACATAACGCAACAAAATTAAGCAGGTCCCTCATGAGGCTACGATATCAATTTCCATAATGGTAGCATTTAATTTTTCACTAGAACTATAGTTACTTTATGTACTTGTATAACACGAGTCGAGTCAAGTTCGGTATATTTACCGCCTTTCTTAAGCTCCAGTTCGTCCGGCTTCTGCGGTCGGTAGGGGTATAGCGCGACATATGCGGCGGGCAGGGGGCGCTCGTTGCTGCGCGAGCGCCGCCGCCGTCGCTCCCGCGAACTCTCCGCGCGCTCCGACCGTAGCTCCTGCCGCACGCTGTCTGACGAGTGATCCAGCAAGCTCGTGGCTAGTATCTCCGCTGAATGTCTAAAGAGAAAAAACAAATAAGTACTAATGCTGCTTCATCCACTTCGCCCAAATCGCTCAATCTTAAATAGCTAGTAATAGTAGTACCCTGACCTGTTCTGTGTATGATTTCCCTGCAGATGCGTGGAAGGCGTCAGACTGTGTCTCTTCTCCCTCTCTCTGTGATGTTCCCTGTGCGTTCTCGAAACCATGTAGCCGCCTTCCTTTGCGTGCGACGGAGACAGGGCGGCCTGAAGGCCTAGACCGAAGTTGAGCAAGGAGTCGGGCCCGCTCGGTCGACCCGCGGTCTTCGAGGAACGGAGGTTGTCCAGCCGCGGCGGGTCGGTGCCGTTCGCCGTCTCCTGATCCTCCGCGGGCTGGGAGGACGAGGACGCGTCGAGCTTCGGGCTCCCTGACGGCGGCAAGCTGACGTTCAACGACGTATTGGTGGCCGTCGAGCTCTCGTTGAGGCTGAGCACGCCGAGCGAGGCGTCGAGCGACTCCGGCTCGTTCGGCGAGACTGCGACGAGGGCTGCGGCGCGCTGGGCGTCGGCGTCGGGCGAGGCTGGCGCGCTGGGCTCGGCGCTGTCGCTGGCGCTAGTGTCGCTGCGGTCAGGCGACGCGCTGGCGGCGGGCGGCGAGGCGCTGGTGGCGCTCGAGCTGGAGTCAGAGCTGGCGGTGGAGTTGTCGGGCTGCTCGTGCACGCGCACGCTTTGACTCTCCACCTTTGGCTGGATCACGGTCGAGTTGTAGTTGTCGAATTTCGCGGATCTGATTCGGTCGTAGTTGTCGCCGATTCGGGCGACGCTCTGGATGCTCATCGTCTGGGTGCCCTTGCCGTGGGCGGCGAAGTTGATGAGGTCGAGGGGGTGTTTGGTGTGGGCGGGTTCGACGACGGCGCGGGGCACGGCGGTGGTGGTGACGAGGCCGTGCGACACAGCTGCGTGGTGGATGGGTGGCCCATGGTAGTTGGGGTGGGACTGGCTCATGGTGGCCACATTCTGGTAGTTGCCCTGCCCCGCCGGCGGCGCTGACAGCGACATGGGCTGGTATCTATGTGGATGCTATAAAAGAAGTATATTATTTTTATACAAAAAAAAATTAAACGTTTTAATATCTACCGATTCAAACACGATAAGTAAAAAATGTAGTATGGTATATATGTAGCATGGCTTTTTGTTTTTTACCTGGGCGTGATGTCTGTGATCGGAGTGACCGGCTCTGGCTTGCTCCGGCAGCGGTGGGACGGGTCGATTAAGTGGCGCACTGCTTAGCAAATCGTTAGAATTAAATATCTATAAAATATTGAAAGTTCAACCTCTATTCAAAGCAAATCCTTATCCTTGCAAAGTCTAGCAATTTGTAGAATCTATACTAATAATATACAGCTGAAGAATTGTCTGTTTGATCGTGCTAATTTTAGGAACTACTGGCTGGAATTGAAGAAACGGGATAATTTATAAAGTTCCACGCTGACGTAATCGCGGGCAACAGCTAACATTATATAATTATTATGTTTGATACACAAATATATTTACTTGTTCATGAGTAGCCTGGCTGCTTGGTTGAGCTCCACAAACGCGATGGGAAATATCCCAACTCGCTGGTCCAAGCGCCCCTCTGCCCAGTTCTCGTCCACTCTACGATGCACGGTTATTATTGCGCCTGAAAAAGACAACACAAACATTTTTAATTATATTTTTATAGTATCGCATAAGATGCTTACTACAGTTTGTTCCGAGATATTTATATCCTCTCTTTTCTAGAACAGCAGCATATCTCCTTCACACATCACACAATATTATAATATAAATCATCCAAATTGGTTGAGCTGATTGAGAGTGGAACACAGATGAAAGTGGACATAGAACAGAATTAACGTGCTAACTTTATCTTAACTTGCTGCTTTTTGACTTCGTTTTGCATATTCGAGTAAAATTGCTATTTGCTTAATCAAGTTAAATTAATAACGGGCAGGTAAATTTCATCTGAAAAATTCTGGACGAATTGTTTTTTTTTATTAACTTTTTTCTGACATTAATAAACACAAGGCATACCACTAGGCAGCATCTTAGGCTCCACAATTTTTATTTTATAATCTTAGAAGCTGTTACGCTGATGACACAGCAATAATGTTTTATGGAAACAATTAATCTGAGGTAGTAAACACCGCTGAAAACGCACTTAGAATAATCGCTACCTGGAGCCATTCAGGACAACCTACTTGCTGTGAGTATCCCTTAGTCAAAACTCCTATTATTTGGTGATTTAACATATTGGCATTCGCGTAGATTAGCCATTACTATTTATGTGAAAATAAGTTTTCGTGATATTTAATGCTCACCTCTATCGAACGCCAAACAGCCATCTTCGTCGGGTGCCGACATCCGGAAGTCGTACAGGGCTTTACACAACGCTGTCGGAGATGGGAGTGGAATCACCACCTAAAATTAAAAAAAAGTCACGTCATTTGGCTAGGTTATGTAAATTGAATGTTAGTCAAGATTCGTAAACTGGGTTTGATATCATACCACCAAGTTACCTAGGTTCATCATCGTCCTCTTAATAACTAATTGCTCATCTTAAAGTACAAATTTATTGTGATTTATGATTCAAGACATTATGTTACTTCGAAACCCCCATAATCATTATACATTTCATTATATTCAATGAAATATATAGTAAATCTTCAAATCCGAACAAACCTGGACATATGTAATGGGGAACATGCCGGTTCTACCAGAGCACTCTCCGTGATACCAAAACGAGTCCAGCTTCTTTTGTAGCATTATAGTTTCTCCTTTCTTGAACGATAGATCCCTGAAACGGTAAAATAAAATTGTTTAATACTATTCTGTAACCATTGCGTATGTATCATAATAAACTTGTAGAATATGTAAAGGCATCCCTCCATTTTGCGAGAGATCTGGAGCAGAACCGTACTTAACATGCCCGTCTTTCTAGTTAGGCAATCAGCCTGCATTGTCCTAGACATGCAAACGTATTTGCCATGATTGCTACCATTGTTGAGAAGCTGGCAGGTAGGTTGCGCAATTGCTATCGATGACATTTGAATCCACGCGGCACGCGACTGCGTCAGACAAAAACGCAACTTTCACTACGGTAACAAAGGGGCATCATAGTAGAACAGCCCCCAAGGTAAGTGGCAAGCGATTATCGTTAACGAAAATCGCTTAGCTTCTGTTTGTTCGAAATCGTTCGAAAATGTTAATCCCATACAAAAATACACCAAGCGATTATCGTCTTGTCTAGGGGGGTAGGTCGGTAAACAAAACATAGCATACTTCTTTAAAAGGCATTTTATGTGGTGTCACGTTCGTAATCCGCGTGTATTATATGTTTATACCAAACCATAAAGTCACCTTTAGATCTTCGTTACCGCCATTATTAGCCAACTGAACACCTGACTGAAAAGTCGATTAATAGATTACTATTTTCTAACTAGCCCGACTCCGATTTTCTCATAGGAAATATTCGGACACCGGAATACACTCTGTTATAATAAATAAATATCTATGGACGCTTTACACCGCGTCAATCTGGCCCTGTGCTAAGTACCCTAAGTACTTGTGTTACGGGTACCAGACAACGGAAATATATTTAATACTTTTATACTATACAAATATTTAAGATTTTTATTATATAATACACATATTTAATATACATCCATGACCCAGGAACATTGAAAAACTTTTTGTTCCGTCGGCGGGATTCGAACCCGCGACCCCCGGCGTGAGCTACCAAAGCTCAACCGCTGCGCCACAGAGGTCGTCGCAATCAAAGTATGATTTGTTGTGGACCGCACTACAATCCCAAATTTATATCCATCAGATATTTGAATCGTATCTGACACGCGTCCAAATTTTTCTGATCAGAAATTTAGGTAGTCACACTCACCCGGGTTCCTTGGATACGTAGTCGTGGAGTGCGCGTGCGTGTGGTGGTGGAATTTTGCCGTCGGATCGAGACGTTTGTTGACTTTGAGCCTAGAAAGTAGAAAACAATCATGAGTGACATTCTAGTAACATTGCAAATTTAATTACTGCTAGCTTTTACGGCTCTGCTTGCGTTGATTTAGCTCGTTTTCAAATCCATGCGGTCGCCGTGCCGTGTTGCGCCCGTGTTCGTGTCAAAGGGTCCATACAAGTATATATTACTGCTGCGTTCACCGTATTTATATTATACGGTCGCATCACGGTCGTCGTGCAATGTAAAGGGCAAAGTTGCTCAATGTTGGCATCTGCCGTGGGAGAGCCATGCTTCGGCACGAATGGGCCGGCTCGCCCAGAGTGATACCACGGCCTCACAGAAAACTGACATGAAATGGCTTTGTGCTGTGTTTCGTTTAGTGAGCGAGCTTAAAGGTGGTCCGACTACCCCAATCCCCTATCTCTACTCCCGTTCCCTATTTCCTCATAAACGGCCGGCAACGCACTCGCGACTCTTCGGATGTCGAGTGTCCATGGACGATGGCAGTTGCTTTCCATCAGGTAGCCCGTTTGGTCACTTGCCCCCTTAATATCATAAAAAAAATACATTACTACGTATTTTACGCAGCACAGGGTCGTGTTCATTTGAATAAATTTGTAAATAGGAGCATACGGTTTTTATAAATAATAATAATAATCTATTCCAGAAAAGAGTTTCAATTAATAAAAGTACAATTTTATCTAAGTCAGTTAGATTTTATCTAAGAGATTATTATTAGTAAGCGATGTGTCGCGTGTTAGGGACAGT
This sequence comes from Cyclargus thomasi, assembly GCA_026546445.1. Classification (NCBI taxonomy): domain Eukaryota; kingdom Metazoa; phylum Arthropoda; class Insecta; order Lepidoptera; family Lycaenidae; genus Cyclargus; species Cyclargus thomasi. The sequence continues at coordinate 7,214 of JAOTAV010084582.1, read as the reverse complement.
CCAACGGAGACCAGAGTGCCGAGTGCAAGTTTTTTTTGACATTCGATTGGGAACGCGTTTGCGTTTACATACGATTTTATATAGGATTTGTACAGCGCCACCTAGCGATGCTAAAAGAAAATATTTCTCACCACAATTATATCACTTATATCATTACTTGTATTTTAAGACACCAGGCCTCAATCCCTATTACAAACATTACCAATTTTTTAAATATCGTTATTAGAGTAGCTATTTGTATACAGGTATTTATTATAAAATTAAATTTAAGATTATTAAGTAACAACTTTGTTCTTATTAGTATTTGTATATATTATTAGTATTTGGATTTATATATAAATTAGTCACAGTTTATACTAGAACGGCTGCCAATGGTCCTATAAGTGTAATTGTAAAATGTTTTATATATTGTGCTTAAATTTAACCCAAATGTATTGTAAATAAGATATAAATAAATAAATTAAATTTGTGCATGCTTCACATAGCATGCTCACGGTCACATGTGCAAATATTATATAATAATCCTAGTAAATTCGAAACGCGTTGACTGTCGAATGTCAAAATGTGTGGATGGAATGTGGGACTCTCGGGTCTCGGGCCTGTTGCAACATTGGGTGCAGCTCCATTGTTCCGGTAGCTAGGTTCCTATATATCTTAATATTTTTTGTTGTTTTGAATTTTGATTTTTGTTTTACTAACACTAGAGTAACCAATCCCATTGTTACTAACACTAAATATTGACGATAGTCTGAAATAAATAATTTGAATTAATACCCAGTCTGTATATGGAATATAATAACAATAATTAGCAGTTCCGACGTTGTTGACGGATAAAACTCCAAACTTTTACGTATATTTTATAAGAGTGAATCTGCGAACGAAATAACCACTCACGAAAATCCTCTAGTGTCTAGGAAAGGGTATTATTATCCGTATAGTAACAGAAACTTCCTTCCTTTTGCCGTCACTGTCGTCGGGTAAAACGCTCACAATTCAAAATAATAAAATCTTATCCTCATCTTTGACTAAGAGTGCTCTATAAAATTAGCAACGTTCAAAAATACTTTTTTAATTTTTTATATGGGCTCAATTTTTTCAAAGCTTCAGGTACTTTTTTTTGACGCTACTATTTTGACGGTAAGCACTTTATAAGGGACACATTATAGTATATCATACATACAATAAAAAATAATAATTGAGTGGAAGATTTGAGAGCATCCGTAGCCTAGTGGGTTATGACCCACTAGGCTACGAATGCTCTCAAATCTTGATGGTTTATTGTTCGCACTCGAGAGGGTGCAGGTTCAGATCCCGGTGGACCTGCGTGTGCCAATGAGACATTTTCCGATCTCAAGTACATATTACCATAGAGGAATTATACCTAGAGTAGCGGATCCCATACAAATCAACGTGTTCGTAGTTTTTAGTTCATCACATCACATCTGACCGATAAATGTCACCAAAGGGTGACATTTATAGATAAAAATATGCTATATTGAATCATAAGAAACGTGTCATTTAGTAGACTACAGTTAAAACTCGTTGCTAACTCACATACACAAATATTATTCCCGCTAGATGTCGCTAAATAATTTTACCGGGGATGGCATTTATTGAAATTTTGCAGATCTAAGTTTTCGGTTCTTTAATAATATTTATTGCTATACTTTTATATAATAAACATTATATAATAACTTGCTATTTCAGCACAAGATGGCGCAAAAATACTTATTACGCGCCATCTTGTGTTGAATATCTAAGTTACTTTGTAAATTATAACGACGCCATCTACCAGTTGCAGCTTAAAACTGGCTGTAAGGATTAGTTTTAAAGTATTTGTTAGAAAATCTTAATTATTAATATACGAGTGTTTTTATGATGTTGTAAAATGCAGAAAAATGTTTTTTCGCGTTTTAAGGTTACTCCGTTTGATGTAAATATCTAGTTTTGTTGTATTATTATACGTCCGAATTCAGCCAGCATCGTGACTAGCGCCATCTAGACCTAAGAGATTTTTCCCGTATACGAAATTTTGTATGAATCTGTATGTCGTCCGGAGTGTTACCATGGCCTCACAGGAAACTGGCGTGAAACGGTATTGTGTTGTGTTTCGTTCAGTGAGTGAGTTTACCGTTGACCCTACTTCCCTATCCCTTATCCCTATTCCCTCATAAAGGCCGGCAACGCACTTGCGCCTCTTCGGATGTCATGAGTTTCCATTTGCGACGGTAGTTGCTTTCCATCAGGTAACCCGTCTGTTCGCTTGCCCCCTGAATATCATTAAAAAACCTCCGTTAGTTACCTGCGGATGACCACTTCTTATTCTCTGTCCAGGTATACGTTTGGGCGCGGAGTTCTTCATGCCCTCGAGAATCCTCATGAGGAGGACGTTCGGAGGTAGCTCCTCCACCTTCGTCTCCACCAGGATCCGGCACTCCGGACATCGCAGCTCCTTGTGTGATTCCACTATCACCTGGAATATATGGGTAGCAATTCAGTAACGTGAGAAAGTGTTTGGTCCGTGGCATTTGGTGGAATCAAAATATATGGGCGATACATCCCCATCAAGTTTCAAACTTTGATTATAAAGTCCATATTCATTAAAATAAAATCTTTTAATATAGGTATACATACGAAATTAAAGTCCGTCGGTATGTTACCCTTCACGTCAATTGACCGATTTTGATGAAATTTATTACGAAAACACTGAGTCTCGAAAAAGGACATTTTATTCTAAAAGAAAAATTCGGTTCCCGCGCTTTAAACGAGTTTTAGCGCAACGGGGTTTAGGTCATAATCTAGTTAATAGTAATTATAAAATACCTATTCAAGTAAAGTACATCTACTCGGCTAGAATGGAACCTCAAACCAGCCTAGGTGCAACAAGTGTGTAACCAGTTCACTAAAGTACACATTCTCTTTCTATACTTTCATTACTCTTTGAGCGACCCAAACGCTATCAACTTTTTTGCCGCTGATGCAGAACCGTATTTTACAATACCCTTCTTGTTGTTAGGCAATCAGTCATCGTCCTAAACATGCAAACATTATTCCAGGAATCGAACAACCAATCAACTACTACTGTAAACTGTGTAAGATGTAAAAGAATAAATTTTTCCCAGTTATACAATTTTGGATATTTTTATAAATAAAAAGCATAATACGCACACTACAATACACACACTACACGAAATACTCTTTTTTATGGTTGAAGTATGGTTTTTTTTCATAAAATTTAATGGCCTGGTATCGAGACCTTTATGCCTTTGCTTTATTTAAATTGAAGTCTGTGATTGAATTGAGCATAGATTATACTTTTTTATTGATACTAACTTCGACCACAGGGCGACCTCTAGTTATCATTATACGGTGAACTAATTAACAACGTTAACCGTTTCTATAAAAACAAACGTCCGTTACGTCTCACATCAACAACGGTCCCCGCAGGTGCGACAATAGGGCATTAGGGGAAGTGATCATTTCTCATTTCTCTAAAATATCACCGACCTCGTCAATCGTCATCATATACTTATATCTATTTATCCTTTAAAGGTCGCTCGCGCAAGTCTATATATGTGTTAAGGGGTTAATTTTGTATAAACCCAGCTTAAGGGGACCAAAAAACAATATACCCTATCTGAATCTCTAACTTTTTCAAAACATTATACTGTCGTCAGTCGTGACTCGTGAGTCATGGGTTCATCCAACTTTCAAAAAAAGGAGGAGGGTTCTCAATTCGTCCTTATATATCATGTTCTTTTCTTTTAATTCGTTTCTTTGACCTAAGTCGAGAAAAGAAAGTGTCCTTGAATTTAAATTAAAAGACATTCTAAATACAAATACATATTATCTAATCAACTCTTATCACAAAATGTGAGTCAAGGTTCGATGGTAATCGACTTCCGCTATCGGAAAGGTCTATCGATGGTCAATACCAATCTTTCGATCTTAAAATTCGATCTTCAGTAAATTGAGCAGATTTTTACCGGATTGGCTGTGACTCAGATATAAATAACAGGAGATCATTTCGTAACATACAAAATTACCAATTGCATCATCTTCGTCCCAGCTGTAAAAGTGCTACACACATAAACAATGAGATGAGCTCGGAACAAAACATTCACGATCGTTAGTCAATATTGAACAAATATGATACTGAAGAAGTGATTTTATTTTTATTATTTCATTTTGTATTAGGTACTTGCATCCTAATTTTTTTTATTATTTAAAGACTTAGGGCCTGTTTCACCGCTTCTTGATAAGTGTCGGTAAGGCTATCCCAAACTTTTTGACAGATGTTTTATGGAGAATCTGTCGAAAAAGTTGTGGATGGCCTATCAGAAACTTTATCAGTAAGAGGTGAAATAGGCTCTAAACTAGGCAACCCCATTCTATCGTTCTCGAGTTTTAGGGACATTAACAAAGTTAAAATACCTATATTTCGATTTTATACTGAATTTTTATAGTGGTCCAGGTATACTACCTTGTTTTATATAAACGTGCATATCTACAAATTTCCCAGAACTTTCGATTACCACATTCTTATCAAAAAACCTGTCACTGAAATACTCAGCGAGTACTCGGCGCTATTCATATCAATAGAATATAGATAAAACACATACATAAACAAAAGTGAAGGATAATAATTACAATTTTGATGCGCCAGCGCCAAGTCTAACGACTTCCTGACGTTAGACTTTGCAGGAGTTCTAGCTGCATACTTTAATCTCTCGTCTGTGGGTATTCTACATATTTAATTTTAAATTCCAGAGCAGCAGAACTTTGGATACTCTAATAGACTACCTCTGTATGAACGTATAATAATTATTCCTCCAAAATCATTTCACAGAAGTAGGTTATAAACAAGTTTTACGGTAACAACATATTTTTACAGTGTCTAAATGTTTAGACACGCAGCGCATCGAGTCCTACAAATAGGTTGAATTTAAAATAAGCTTAAATATCCGATATCCTGAAATAACTACATAATCGATTTTAGCGCCGGAATGGATCGTGTCACTCGCCACCAAGGGAAAGGTATCTTGAACGTCCAAAATACTTGCACTTGGGTATATTATTAGGTGTTACAAAAATAGACTACCCTCTTTATTCTTGGCAGTGCAGTATTTTCGCTACAGTTAATAGACTATAGGATTAGAAGAAAAATGCCTAGCTTAAAAAAGTTGGACTCGCGCACGAACGAAACCGTTTTTTTTCAATCTACTTGACTGAATGAGTTAATTAGTTCCTTTTTCGTGCTATATAAGGCATTTGTGATAAAAATCACACAAAAAAAAACAGAAAATGGCAAAATACACGTTGGTTGTACTAGAGCCCCCCTAAATTATTTTGTTTTTAATATTTATTGTTATAGCGGCAAAAAATACATAATCTGTGGAAATTTCAACTCTCTAGCTCTTACCGTTCTTGAAATACAGCCTAATTACACACTATACAGACTAACGGACGGTACGGAGCCCTAAAAATATCATACAGTTTTAGCAACTCGTAATATAAAATTGATCAAAGTATAACACAGAATGCATAATTCAGCTATTTATAAGCCACATTTGCATAGCTTAAGGAGCTTCCTGCCACCTGTGAGCGCAGTTTCCTCATTCGCAGTCCCTCAGGAATAAGGATCATGGCAATGAATAAGACTTTGTCGGCCAACAAATTTACGTTTTAGATCGAGATGGATTGTTGCGCTTTAAGTAACAATTAAATACCTACCTACCTTGTTGAAAATAATAACGGAAGCAATAACCTTTTGGTTATTGGCTTTTTATGTAGACTTTATAATTTAAAAAATCAAACGAATTTAGCGTAAAAACCAACTTCCATCATCATGATGTAGTGTTGCATTACTTTACTTGATACTTCTCTATAATAAGTGATTCCCTCAGATATTTAAATTTGCAAAGTACGAAAAATGTAATCAAGTCTTGATAAAGACAAAAAACTTATAATGTCAATGTCATTGACTGGAAAAGACGTGAACATCGTCTTATTTGTTAATTAGACGAATTTGTTTTTTACACAAAAATGTCAGAGTAATATCGACTGACCCACAAAACCAGTTCGGTAGACTTTAACGGTAACCAAAACAAAACACCTGCAGAATCTATACGTGCGACTTACAAGACAGACAAGCGATCTATAACGTTTCGTGTTGTGACTCATAAAATGCAAACTAAGATTTATATTCATTTTAAGGCGAGAATATTATAACGACACTCTCTTGGAGGCGGTATATTATAAAGTAACTTATATGCTTTACATAATCGAAGATGATCGTTCGTAGTACCTACTGAGTCAACGAGTTGATCCAAGGCGATTATAGACGACGATGAAGAAAAGACATTGGATGAAACTAGAGGAATGCACCTTAACTTCTTAAGGTGCCCCGTCACCGGGTGCATGTTTGTGTATGTATTACATACGCGTAGTACAAAAAAATACACTCAGTTTTACTATACAAAGATAACCCCTCCCTGTGTCAAGAAACCGGAAACTAGTTCATTTATCTGTTAAAATGTTTACAATGCACTTCATATTGTGTATGTTCTTATAATGGGACTGGGAGAGATAATAATCAATGATTAGTCACACAGCCGATTTTAATTACGATGATTGTTAGAAGTTAAGCTAATTGTTTCACAAGAAGATGACACAGTATTAATAACTTGATTATCTTCTTTATTTGAAATGATGAAGACTAAAGTTAAATTTATAAAAGGATGTTAAAAGTTCCGGATGTTCCAAAATTAATTTTATTTTTACGCAAAATATTAGTTAATAGAAGTTACCTGTCTTGAGCAGAATTATAGGAAGGATGTTCTTACAAAACATGTTAGTAAATCGTAGTCGTAAATCGTAGGTTAAAAAAATAATAATGGGTTAATTAGTGTAGATTCACATTTCATACTACTTAATGTCCTGTACCGCGTGATATCTCTCTTTTTCTCGGGCGTAGTCAAATTGTCGATATTTATTATGGGTATGTCATGTTAGGGCCGGTTTACATTTAATCAAGTATAGTAGCGAGTTAACAAAACGATCAGCAAAAAATTACGTAGTAAATATTAAGTGACGTTCAAACGTTGGCGAGTTAAGTAATCATAAGTTGCTGGTTCGATAAGAAGATATAGGTCAACGTATATCGCTCAATTACTGCCTACAAACTAATTACATTTAATATTTAACTTAAATAT